>JXCR01146695.1:100277-122933 GCA_002079205.1 Phalaenopsis hybrid cultivar
GTTCGGCTCGTTCGTTAAGAAACGAACACAAACAGTAACTTCACGAACAATTTCAAACACGAGCTTATTTCAAACAAACTAAATTTCAAATGAACCAAACACGAACACAAGCTCTGTTCGTTCGTGTTCGGTTCGTTTACACCCCTACATACCATCCACTTCCTATGTGGTTACATACTTACATTTCTAACACCTAAATCTTACTTTAACCTACCACCCAGTCTAATTATTGCGTGCGGAGAGCGCACGACAGAGCTACGTGCACTCTACGACAGAGCTACATCCACTCTTCGATCACAGCCGCGCATCGCGGTTGTATGACAGTGGGTCCCACTATCATAAAACCACTGCCTTACAGCCGTGATGTGCGGGTGTGATCGAATCATATGCATTTAAATAATTAACACCTAAAATTTTCTTTTTTACATTTATACCACCCATATATTCCATATCACATGAAAAATACCACGATTTTAGCTTTTGAAAACTGAAGTACGCATTTTCATGCATAGGTAGGTGGTATGTATGTAAAAATTGAAGTTTAGGTGTTAAGTATGTAAATACATAAAAATTAAGTGGTATGTACATAAATCTTCCTTCTACTTGTTATATTATATTTATAACATCTAATTTTTTCATATAAAGTGAAAATTATTATTATATATATTAACTTTTACAAGGTAAAATATACCTTTTCACGCATAGGTATGTTGGCTTGTATGTAAAAATTAAAATTTTGATGTTAGATATGTAAATACATAGGAATTGAGTGTGTACACACCAAAATTGTCAGCACAAGTCTCAAAGTATTCGAATGACTAAAGATGTTGGCTCAACGATCGAGATATTAAATTTAAAGGGCATGATAAGAACTAGTCATCTGAAAGATCAACTGATTGGTCAAGTCCACTGACATCCATTATCGGTGAATATGGTCGGCGGACCTATCTACAGTCCAACCACCAAAGTTCCATAAAAGTCGGTCAAACGCAACCAGCTGACGGACTACTTATACCTCGTTAGGATTGACCGTTGCAAGGGCCCGTTACTTCGATCAACCGAACCAAAACACGTCGGATGACTGATTACCCCTATATCTGAATTAAAGTTGTAATACAAATTTAGTATTAAATCAACACATTAATTGTATTAAGATCGGTTTTCATACCCATCTCTCCTCTCTGTAATTGTGTGAATAAGCCCCTATAAATAGGGACAAAAAGACGAATAAAGGGACCTCGGTCTACGAACTTTTTCCCGACCTCTCTACAGTGAATTTCCTATCACTTTTTTTCTCCCTCTCCTCTTCCCTCTCCCGACACTAACTCTTGAGGCATGTATTTCTGAAAGACTATTCAGGATTCTATATCTTGAAAGGTGGTACGATGAGCGTAGACATGCCCCAGACGAGAAGCAAAGTCAACTACAACAAAGAAGCCTTGCAGAGAGAAATAACACCCATGGAATTCAATAGAGAGACGATGTGTCGAGACATACAGGAAGAAGTCCAGGCATTGAAAGCGTAAATAATGGACCAGTTCGAGGCTCTTTGGTCGGCCATGGCCTAATAGTACATTTGACTGCCACCAACGGAGGGAGAGTTTCAGGGAACCAGCCCTTAGAAGGCTCCCCTCCACAATCCTTCAATGCCCGATGGTTGGTCCATTGATTAGCTACCCGAAAGGCCAGGTCCCAACTGGCAGACATCATCACATCTACAATGTGTAGAGGCCAAGAAAGGATATAGAGACCCTTCTCCAAATCAGACAGGGAGAAAATGAAAGCCTACGAGCTTACATTACCCTTTTCCAGAAGGAAATGTAGGAGGTGAAGAACTTGGAGCCTCTCATCGCTCGGACCGCTCTAAAGCAAGGGATAAGTAGCAAGAGATTCAAGTATGACTTGAATCTACTCAAACTAATGATCTTCGCAGAGGTCTTAGAATTAGTCAATGACCACATCGCTGCAACGACCTAGTCCATTATGTTAATTCTTTGGCTTTGATCTTTGTTAGAATCATTGGGGAACCTCATTGATTGTGAGATGTCTAATGTGACTTCTTGGTTATTCACTCTCATGGTCAGTATTCCCCCTTGAATGTCAACCATTGCTCTTCTAATGGCTAGAAATGGTATCCCCACTATCAATGGCATTTTCTTATCTTCCTCCATATCCAGTACTACAAAGTCAGCAAGGAATATAAACTTGTTCACCTTGAAGAGCACATCCTCAATTATTCTCATTTGTTAAGCTAAAGATCAATCTGTTAACTGTAAGGTTAAATTGGTTGCGTGAAATTTTCCTAACTGAAGTCTTTTAAAAATAAATAATGATGCCAGGTTTAAAATAGATAATGACATTATGTTAAAAATAGATAATGGCTCATAACTCAAAGCTCTTCCTATAAGCTTTCATCTATTGCACAAGGAATGGTAAAAGCTTCCTAAGTCTTTCATCTTTTGAGGAATTTTCTTTTGCAAAATAACGCTACATTCCTCAGTTAATGGGATAGTCTCAAAATTCCCCAATCTTCTCTTGCTAGTCAAGATATCCTTCATGAATTTGGCATTGCTAAGCATCTGCTCTAGAGCTTTAGCAAAAGGTATGTTAATTGTCAGTTGTTTGAACACTTCTAAGAACCTATAAAATTGTTGATCCTCTTTCTCTATTTTCAGTCTTTAGGGAAAAGGTGGTCAAAGTCTCTCTTTCGGGTCAACCTTAATGGGTGAGACATGTCTCACTACCTCGTTCCTCTGAGTTTATAGTTCACTTTCTAGAGGATGGTCTAAGTCCACCAGATCTTCCCCTTCTAGGAGTCACTTCTGATTCTTTTCCACTTCTCAGTTTAACAACATGGACTTGTTCTACTCTTTTTTTCTTGATATTTACTTCCCCATTGCTTAGTAGTGCTCATGGGGGACGGAGCTCACCAGCTATTCTAATTGTGTTTCAAAATTATTGATGGCTACAGCTTAGCTCTATAATGGGTTCCTCATTTGAATGACTAATTTCTCAATAGGCTATTTCTTTTGGTTTTGGGAGCTACTCTGAAATCCTGGTGAGTATTGTGGTTTCTGGGGTTGGTTTCCTAGGTTTTGCCAACTACATACATGATTGTTCTAATTGTTTCCCCATTGTTGGTTGTCGTTATTCCATGAGAAATTTTGGTGGTTCCTCTAGTTTGCGATGTAGGTGTTGGAATATAGGTTGTGACCATGATTTTCTATGACATTTACATATTCTAAGGTTGAGATGTTATGATCTATCACCGATCCTTGCATTAACCAATTGTTGGGTGACAATCCATCCATCAGATTCATTCTCAGATTGTCTAACATCTTATAAATTGCAACAACTTGGGTAGTCAGGATAGCTAAGACATTTGATTCATGAACACTAGCTACTTTCTTGGGTGTCACTTTTTTAGCAGGCCATTGAAATCTATTGTTGGTCATTTCTTATATTAATTGGAAGGTTTCATTAAAAGTTTTAGACCTTAGTGATCCTCATGTTGCGACATCTATTATGGATCTCAAGGAACTTATTAGACCATTGTAACAAGTTTGAATGATTAGCCAATCGAGTGGGGCATGATGTTGACACCTTCTAAATAGTTCTTTGAACCTCTCTCAGGCCTCATAAATGAACTCTCCATCAATTTGAGTGAATGAGGTGATGTCATTCCTAAATTTTACAGTTTTAGATGGAGGAATTATTTGGCCAAAATTTTTTGAGCCAAGTTATTCCAAGTCGGGATTGATCCTGAGGCAAGGGAACTAAGCCATGACTTAGCCTTATCCCTATGGGAAAAGAAAAAATGCCTTAGTCTAACAACATTACTAGGGACACCATTGTACCAAAAGGTGGCACACGGTTCAAAAAATTTGGCTAAGTGAAGGTTGGTGGTCTTTAGTGGCAAGTCCCCCAAACTAATTATTTTGAACCATTTGGATTATGGAAGAACAAAATTCAAAAGTGTTAGCCTCAACATTGAGATAGTTGATGCTCATGTGAATCTCTTCAGCAGAAGGGTTAGCATAGTCTCTAAGTGGTTTCATGGTGGATGAATTAGGTTTAGCCATCTCAATAGGTGATTCAGAGATCATGTGTGATCTTCTAAGATGTCTAAAGGTGTGATCAATCTCAGGGTTCAAAATGGCGATGTCAGCCTCAACTCCCCTAAACATAAATAGGAAAATTAATGACTACTTACGCAAAAACAACACATTGACTCACATAGGACAGATAACAAACTAACATACAAATGCAACACATAATATGCAAAATAAAATTAGGAAATAAATTAACAACAAAATATTTTTATCTTTTTTATTGTTTTTTTAGCTTTTTAATTTTTAAGCATCAGCAAAGAAAACAACAATACTACAGATGTAAGAATAGAAAGAAAAAATCACAAAACAAAATTAAGAAAATAAAAATGCTAAAAAAAAAATCCTAAATTTTTTAACTAAAGATTTCCTAATAGTAGAAACAACTATTAAAGCCTCTACCCGGCAAGAATGTCAAAAACATGATTCGCCAAAACTTACCGGGAAGTAAGTCGGTCGTACAACGCAAGTGCACGTGTCAAGTAGTAATGTAATTCATGAGTGCTACATATCAATACCAAAAAGAAAGTGTAATATTTGTTTCTACAGAAAAGCTATAGTTTACTAATTTAGTTGATTTAGCTTAAAGATTATCAAAAGAAGGTTTAAATTCTAAGGTCCTAGCAAAACAAAATACTTGGTAGTAAAGGAAAGTGGAAAACTTGAGGAAAAAAAATCATGAATTTCTTCAAAATAGACGACGCTCGTGCGTCTATGATTCGATGATCGTGGCGATCTTGATTTTTTTGAAATGTTTTCCTACGTAATTGTTTTCAATCAGAGACAAGGTACTCCTCATGTCTATTCTAGGTGAAATGAAGCCTAGAATCCATGAAGTAAAGACTCCACAACCCCAATGGCATTTCACATAACTTTTCTGATCCCTTAGGATAATTAAAAAATTCCACTATAATATATTTGTTCTCTCAGAACTATGTGGTTAGCATTTCATTTCTACTACGCAACAGTAAGAGGTTGTAGTTTCATGAAATATTGAAACTTCCTAGTTGGTTAGGCTGGGAGTACATGAAGATCAGAGGTTAACCAACAACATTAGCCAAGAAAAGCTCAAGAAAATGATTAACAGAAAAACATTACAAAAAACCAACGATAAGTCCACTACACTCAACAACACAAAGACACAAAGAAAAGTTTAACCGCTCATTATGGAGAAAAGCATAGTGAAAAACACCACATGAAATTTCATTACAACCAACATATAGATGAAAAACTTACAATAAATTGTTTCCTCGACAAAGTCAACAATTTTTCCTCTCAAACAAAATCTCTCACAACTCACAAAGTAACGAAATACGCTCCCTTAAAGGTTTCAACCCAAGGAGGAAGAAATCCCTCAAGAGATCCCTCAAATCCTCTTCCATGCTTTCTTCTTTTAGCCTCCAAGCATTCTCTGATGCCAAAGCACTAAGATCTGATTTTATAGTAAAAATCATAGTTTGGGCCATCAAATTCCTTCCTAGAGTGTTTCCCGCTTGTGAGCGTGGTCACATCCATTTCCAACAATGTCACGTCATTCTTCTACTAGGGTGGGCATGGTCACGCTCGATTGTGGCATTCTTATGCCGCTCTACTACAATCTATGGTGTGGTCATGCTATTTTCTGGCATGGTCTCGTCATCATTTTTCAAGCAATGGCATAGTCACAACGTTTTAGGCGTGGTCACGTCGCCCCGCGACACTTTCTTGTCGGGTTTTCTGGTTCTATCTTGTTCGTATTCAATACTTGCATTCTTCACAACATGAACAAAATACATTTCTCAAGCGTAATTCTGTGTTAATTAAATAAAATTAAAATGTAAAATGACGTAAAATTTTTGTATGTCAGCTATTTGGAAAAGACTAGTGGTAAGGGATGCAACGCCAAATCTACGACTTTGTTTATAAAGTAGACTAGACACATAACCAAAGGGGTAGTCAATTGTTCAATCAATTCATAATTTTGATGCTGATTATTTAATAATTTCCATGTCCTTATCATAGTTGTTATTGTCAAGGAGCAGGAAAACTCTAGGAACTAATATGTACACACCAAAATTATTGGCACAAATCTCAAAGCAATCAAACAGCTAAAGATGATGACTTAACTAAGCGAGGCATTAAATTCAAGGGGAGTTATCTAAACCGGTCATTTGAAAGATCAACAAACTGATCAAGTCTACTGTCATCCATTATCGGTGAATCTGGTCGACGGACCTATCTACAATCCCAACCGCTGACGATCCCTAATAGACGGTCGAATGCAACCGACCAACTGACCACTTATACCTCAATAGGAATGAAGGTACTATTATAAATTTTTTATTTAAAATCCTAATAATAAAAAATTGAGATAATCAAAATTTTAGGATTAAAAGATTCGGGACTTTTCAAAACCTTTTTTTTTTTGCATGGCCTTTGGGTCTGATTTAAAATAGGTTGCATGCATGGACATATACCCAATCATGTTTAATAGGGCCTCCACACTTAGGATTGTGGTAGATAATTGCATTATATTTGCATGTTTTGAGAAAAAACCCCTGTGCTTCTCCAACCTGACTTGCCGAGCATAGCTCTATTTACATAGGAGGTTGTCTAGTGCGTCTAGGGTGTTAGAAGGCTCCCCGACCCAGACGAGATATAAGTCCTTTTGTAGCGAACTATATCAATTAATCAAATGACCACTGCAAGGCCCGTCGCTTTGGTCGACAAAACCAAAACATGTCTGTTAGCTGATTATCATCATACCTGGATTTAAAATGTTATACAAATTTAGTATTAAATCAATACATTGATTGCATTAAGGAAAGTTTCATACACGTCCCTTCTTTCTTTGATTGTATGAATATGCCCCTATAAATAAGGCCAAAAAGACGAATAAAGGGACCCCGATCTGCGATTTTTTCCCAGCCTCTCTACTGAGAATTTCCTAATACTTTCCTTCTCTCTCTCTCCTTTTCCTCTCTCCGAGCTCTAACTCTCAAGGCGTGTACTTCGAAAGAAAATTCAGGATTCAACTGAGTGGTTGGTATATATATATATTAAAATATTAAATATTATTTATTTTCTTTAAAACAAAAAAAGGCAATCGTTTATTGATAAAGGTGACAAAAAGTTCTATGAAAACAAAAAAATTCTGGCCGGAAATACAGGTAGACTAGTGAAATGAATGAATAATACAAGAGCGATGCAGCATGCATTTATGAGAGTTGATGGACCATTTGGCCCATCAAATAGCTAGCAATGCTTGCAGCTGCCANCTAACTCTCAAGGCATGTATTTCGAAAGAAAATTCAGGATTCAACTGAGTGATTGGTAAGTAAATGTTTCTATCCAGGAATATACATTTGCCAACTTCATTAACTAACTATTTTTTATTTTTTAAAAAACTTAAATCCTTTTTAAAACCATTCAATAATTTTCAATCTTCTGTGTGTTTTTAACAGTATCTATCATAATCAGTGGCCAAGCTGCCATCATAGATAATGATCATCATCATTGTCATCACCTAAGAACCATCGACAAGGACATAAATTAACTACTTGCATATTCAATAAAAATAAAAAATAGTGGCATTCACTTAAATACCATACAAGTCTTATGGATTTAAATGTCAAAGTCCAAACTTTTTTGATTTATGCACATGGCATTCAAATCTTTAATATGATATAAGAATTACCATTACTATAAATTTTGGAAAGTGGCATACATATTTTCAAGCATTAGTTAATGGCAACAAAATATTATAAATCTAAATATCAAAATTTAGGTATTAAAATATGTAAATAGAAAGTAGTAGTGTGGTATGTATTTAAATTTCTCTAATATATATATATATATATATATTTTTTAAAATATTAAATATTCTTTATTTTCTTTAAAACAAAAAGAAGGCAATCATTTATTGATAAAGGTGACAAAAAGGTCTATGAAAACAAAAGAATTCTGGCCAGAAATACAGGTAGACTAGTGAAATGAATGAATAATACAAGAGCTATGCAGCATGCATTTATGAGAGTTGATGGACCATTTGGCCCATCAAATAGCTAGCAATGCTTGCAGCTGCCAACGCCACTAGATGACATCCACATACTGGAGAGGGAGAAGAGTAGATTCCACACTGTGGAAGCCTTACTTTAATTCACTTTATTGCCTCATTTAAGCTTATATATATTTATATATTTAAGGAAAATAATAATAATAATAATAATAATAAATAATTTGAATTGGGTACTTTAAAACTTATTCAACAAATAAAAAAAAATCATATATATATATTTATTTATAATAACATATATATCTCATTCTACATAATATCACTGTGACATTATGCTTGGAAAGGAAAGTGCAAAGATAAGGATAAGATACAAATGATCTTAGGTTTCTCAACTCAACATAGCCTTCCCCCATGCCTAAATGCTCTTTATAACCTATGAATCTCATAGCTTGANTTTTAATTCACTTTATTGCCTCATTTGAGCTTATATATATTTATATTTAAGGAAAATAATAATAATAATAATAATAAATAATTTGAATTGGGTACTTCAAAACTTATTCAACAAATAAAAAAAATCTAATTTATATATATTTATTTATAATAACATTTATATCTCATTCTACACAATATCACTCTGACATTATGCTTGGAAAGGAAAGTGCAAAGATAAGGATAAGAGACAAATGATCTGAGGTTTCTCAACTCAACATAGCCTTCCCCCATGCCTAAATGCTCTTTATAACCTATGAATCTCATAGCTTGAGTATATCTCTCCTTCTCTCTTCAAAAACCCCCAACCAAAAACCAAAATTGACTTGATTAGGCTTTATATTTTAAGAATGAAATACAACAAGAAGATTGGACAACTAGCAATTGATTAATATCTGATGACATCTTTGACAACTAAAAAGTAAAATTTAACTCTTCTAAGAATAATCTATAACTAAGATCAACATCTATCAGAATCATTATTTCTCCTCCTCGTCAAGTAATCCCATGACTTTGATAAAAAATGCAAACTCAAAAGCAGTATCCTCGCAATGACTGTAACGACCACCCTCGCCAAAATGTCCCCCCGTCATGTTTGTCTTCAGAATTACCGAGCGAGAACAAGTGTGGCATGTTTTCTCTCTCACTCTTGCCACCCATTTAGCAGCTTCCCAGACTCCTACCCTGATGAAAAAGAAGAACAAATTAAGCAACATCACAGAAGAAAGCAACTAGCTCAATATACCATGTTGGCAATTCAATCATCCTTACACAAATATTTAAGTTTTGAAGTCATGTATCAAATAAATATATCCTGAAGAATGGAAGGAACTAAATTAAGGAACACGATTATAAAAACCATTGTTTTAAAGACCGGATAGGTCGGTTCGACTATTTTGCTCCAAACTCAAAACTATTTTTGCATAGAACCAGGTTAGAATGGGGCGGGAACCAAGGTTGAGCTGGCGAACCGGTCCAAGTTTTAAGACACCGTCCCTTTTATATTTGATGAGTAGATATAAGATATTTACATTAAAAATAATAAGAAATTGTCATATCCCAAAATTTTGAAGTAGAATTTTATTCAAAATATTAAGAAGTGAAGTAGCTTAAGTTAAGTTATTATTTATTCAATTAAAATAATATTATTGAATCATTATTATTTTTAAATTATATTAAAATAATTTTAAAATGTATTGCATCATTCGGTTCAACCCTGATTGAAATCATTGAACCTCAAACATTTACTTTTTTCCGGTTCAATATCCAATCTGATTTCCCAACCTCGATAAAAGTGAGAAAGAATAAATGTACACAACATTATGGTGGACCATTGTTTGTTGTTTGCAATAAAGTTAGAAGATTTACACTAATGTATTTACACATCTAACGCCTAAACTTCAATTTTTACATATGCATCCTTAATTATGCTTGAAAAAGATGTATTTAGTTTTTTCAGAATTCAAATAGCGGTGTTTGTGGCGTGATACGAAAGATTTCGTTGGTGAAAATATAAAAAGTAAAGTCTAGGTGTCAGATATGTAAAAACATAGGAACTGAGTGGTATGTAAACAAGTACCTTGAGTCATGAAATGATGCTGTCACCAGCAAGGAAGGATAGCAAGCACCAAAGCATATATTATCATAGGGTGAANTTTAGTTTTTTAAGAATTCAAATAGCGGTTTTTGTGACGTGATACGAAAGATTTCGTTGGTGAAAATATAAAAAGTGAAGTCTAGGAGTCAGATATGTAAAAACATAGGAACTGAATGGTATGTAAACAAGTACCTTGAGTCATGAAATGATGCTGTCACCAGCAAGGGAGGATAGCAAGCACCAAAGCATATATTATCATAGGGTGAATATTTTCGAATTATCTCGAAGTCGGCTAGGTTTCTGGGATCACCAAATTCTTCATAGTCCAAACTGGTGAGTGGTAGACTGGGATCCAACAGTGTACTGCAAATATCAAGAAATGGAACCTGTTTGAAAATAAATAAATGCAGTCAGATAAAAAGTTAAATTCCACAAAATCAATTTTTCTAACATCGCTTTTGAAATAAAAGTAAGAATAAACCCATTGCCAAATTCATGTATAACGGGAAGCATGGAGTGAGTTTGTATAGTAACCACTCCTGATTTATTTAAATCAAGATTAAGGCAAACTGCAAATCAAAAAGGCAGAATTCCAACAACAAACTTGNTTAGTCAGATAAAAAGTTAAATTCCACAAAATCAAATTTTCTAAGATCACTTTTGAAATAAAAGTAAGAATAATGCATGTATAACGGGAAGCATGGAGTGAGCTTGTTTGTACAGTAACAACTCCTGATTTATTTAAATCAAGNTTGCATGTACATGTTTGTTTGCATGATCGATATCATCTGCTTGAGTTGTATTCCTTCAGGTCACTGCCTTACCGACATACCTCTTTATGGGCCCCTGCCTCTATTACATGCCTACCTCTAGGTCACTGCCTTACCGGTATACCCTCTTTTCGGAACCCCTGCCGTTACGACATGCCTACCTTAGGGTCACTGCCTCACCGGNCCAAAATATTGTGTATATTAGTAAGTTTTGATGAATCATTATTTGTTTTAACCTTGCCAGAATCAATTGATAATCCATCCACAAGCAACAAACTTAAGAAGATCACGAACAGAATTACAATGCAGACTTTCTTTAGCTTTCGTTATATTTCTCAGCTTATGAAATCTCAAAAGCTTCCTTACAAATGGTCAATTTGTATCTTATCATAAGATTAAAACATCATCAAAGTAAATAATAAAAAACTTTACAATGAAATATCACAATACATGATATATTTTTTGGATGAAAGTATTAAGAGCATTGAATAATCCAGAAAGCATCACCAATAATTCATATAATCTATCCTTAATCCTAAAACTAATTTTTCACTCATCTCTTTCCCTTAAACTTTATCATATTGACTTGATCAATTTAAGAAAGTATCACAACCCCACACGTCATATATAGCATGCCAAATATGTATTTAGTGGTGATTTTACAAATAGCCATACTAACTGAACACATGCTCTAGTGACCATCTTTCTTAAGTGCAAGCAAAAGTACATATAACGCAAGGGCTCATATTTTCACTTAATAAATCATTTCTCAAGTAACTCATCCCTATCGTGGTCATCACAGAATGAAGCAAATTAAGTATTAAGGATTCAATACTAAATCAATAGCAAGTTGTATGTTCTTAAGGTATAGTAAATCATTAGGAAATTCGTCAGGACAAAAATCTTTAAAATCGTTTAAACTAGATTGACCAAATTAAGAAAAATCATAACTCCAGGCACAAATATTATTAAATGCCACATATATTACGGCACGGATCATAGCCACATGCTTACACTCCTTAAATTCATTTTTACTAAAAATATTTTAAACTTTTTCATCTCATACAATGATTACAAATAGATATCATTAGTGTTAAGCTGATCATATTATGTTATTCGATAGACTAAACTGTTATTCACATAGATATTACTTTGAGAGGTGATGATTCAAAGAAAATCATCATACTAAAAAAGATGCTTGCAACAGAATTTGAGATCAAGAACCTCCAGAATCTTCGATATTTTCTGAGAATAAAAGTGACTTGTTCCAAGGAAAGAAATGTCATATCCCTGAAGTATATATTAGACATGTTAAGTTAAACTTACATGCTTGGGTGTAAACCTGCTGAAACACCTATGAATTCGAAGAAAAAGTTGAACGGAATTGAAGAAAACAGTACCATTGACAGCAATATATCAAAGACTTGTATGCAAACTGCTTTACCCATCATACAGAAAACTTAATATTGCATACTCAGTCAATATAATAAGCCAGCATATAAATAACCCAAATGAGGATCATTTGGATGCAATGAACGGAATTCTGGGATACCTGAAGATGTCTCTTCTTCAAAATATCTAAAAATTGTGAGATTGAAATATACACAAATGCTAGCTAGGCAAGAGGGTAACTGATAAAAAATTAACCAATGGATATGGTTTATATTTCTGGGACAATCTTGTCACATGGATAAGCAAAAAGTAAGCTAATGTCTCTGGAAGTAGTGCAAAATCTAAACACTGTCTTGCACAAGAAAAATGTGAGGGAATGTGGATTCAAAGGCTATTAAGAGAACTTAGGTTGAGATGAAAAATACAATTAAGATGTTCAGTGACCGTCAAATAGCTATTAGTATAGACAAAAATCTTGTATATGATGACATAACAAAATTGTCACGACCTAGCCCGTAAGATTGGATTACAAGGCTAGAACTCTCGATCAGAAAGAGAAAATTTATCTAATATTTCATTTCATAATTAAATCAAATCCAAAACAAATAAGAGTCATTTTATTTCATAAAACTTGAATTTATAATAGTTTATTCATATTTAAACTTTTACATCTAACAAAAAATAAAACTGAATTACAACTTATCAACATACGCTCATCAATGTTTGTACAACAACAACAACAAAGCCTTAATCCCACTACGTGGGGTCGGCTACATGAATCCTTTTTCTCCANAGGTTAAAAGTACAAGTACTCACCTCAAAGTCGATTGATTTTTTCTTTGATTTTCCATAGACCTCGACTCTAATTTGAAGCCTAAAAGAAACATCCATATTTATTAATAATTTTAATTATGTTAATTAACTAGAGTAAACTAATCTTTATTTAATAAATTATTTATTTAGTTTAAAATCTTACAATAAAAAAATATTCTCATAATCACTTATTAATTCTCATTCATAACACATATTTATAAATCTATAAATACTATCTTTTAAACCTTTAAAATTATTATTGGTATAACCATTTTAAATTAGAGGTTTCTAAGTCATAAGTTAATATGATTTACCCAACATAATTTTTATTTTCTTTTTTACATCAAGATCAAAAATAATTTTGTTGGGTAAATCATGTGNTATTTTAAATTAGAGGTTTCTAAGTCATAAGTTAATATGATTTACCGAACATAATTTTTATTTTCTTTTTTACATCAAGATCAAAAATAATTTTGTTGGGTAAATCATGTGATTTACCCACTTCATCAAATTATAGCTTAGCAATGTGCAATGCATACCAGTTTTCTTCTATCATATGAAATATATCATTTTTAAAAATAATCTATTGCTATAACATAAAAAATGCTTTCACAGTGTTCATGGAAAAACTATACAATAGTATACTAATGTCCTCTTGGGTTTCTATCAACTAGTGAAGGTGTATACAATCTAGTCTTTTATCTTCTTGGCTTAGCAGACTAACCAGTCGTATATTATGAATAATTCATGCTCTCTTACTTTTCATGCTTAGTTAGAATACTTATTCTCAAAAATTGTAAAAGCCTTGTTTCTCTCCAAACATCCAACAACACCATTGACATGTAATTCTAAAATCAAGAAATCCATTAATAATAAATCAATAAGACAAAGATGAGTGCCCTTAAATCAATAACCATCCTTAATCCTGTAGACTTTATTAAGGAAAGATAAGTTAATATTTAAATATTAAAAATTTCATCAAGGGCCTTACAAGTTGCGTTCTCCACTTCAAAACCAAACACTTAAACCTAGCTGGCATGTAGAACAATAAAAACTCNAACTTTATTAAGGAAAGATAAGTTAATATTTAAATATTAAAAATTTCATCAAAGCCCTTACAAGTTGCGTTCTCCACTTCAAAACCAAACACTTAAACCTAGCTGGCATGTAGAACAATAAAAACTCTGCTAAAAGTATTAGAAAATTTTTTATCAATCCAACACAGTATTTAAGAACGAAAAAACATTCTTGTGGTAACCCAACCACTTGACATTTATACGTCTCAACTTATTTTGTTAATTTAAACATTTTAAAACTTTATTATCAAAACATAACACAAACTCTTTTAGTAATTAGATAATGCCTCTAATATCAAAAAGATCATAGAATGGCAGAAAATTTCCTAATAGTACTTTAAGTATATAGATTTAACCTCATTCAAATTAATATTATAAATAGCAATTGGATGATCTTGACTCAATACTCCTCTAATATCTACTCTAAACACATTATAGAAAATCTCAAATATTATTGAATTAACTTAAGTTCAAGTGCATTAGTATGTCTATTTGATTAAAGTGGAAGCATGGTCAGCAGATTTTAATTTATTCAAATTATCTTCTTAAGACAATCTATAAAGAGCAATGATATTCTAAACCCTTTAGTTAATTATCTATAAAAGATGGTAAAACCAATAAATCCCAAAATATTGTGTATATTAGTAAGTTTTGATGAATCATTATTTGTTTTAACCTTGCCAGAATCAATTGATAATCCATCCACAAGCAACAAACTTAAGAAGATCACGAACAGAATTACAATGCAGACTTTCTTTAGCTTTCGTTATATTTCTCAGCTTATGAAATCTCAAAAGCTTCCTTACAAATGGTCAATTTGTATCTTATCATAAGATTAAAACATCATCAAAGTAAATAATAAAAAACTTTACAATGAAATATCACAAGACATGATATATTTTTTGGATGAAAGTATTAAGAGCATTGAATAATCCAAAAAGCATCACCAATAATTCATATAATCTATCTTTAATCCTAAAACTAATTTTTCACTCATCTATTTCCCTTAAACTTTATCATATTGACTTGATCAATTTAAGAAAGTATCACAACACCACACGTCATATATAGCATGCCAAATATGTATTTAGTGGTGATTTTACAAATAGCCTTACTAACTGAACACATGCTCTAGTGACCATCTTTCTTAAGTGCAAGCAAAAGTACATATAACGCAAGGGCTCATATTTTCACTTAATAAATCATTTCTCAAGTAACTCATCCACTTATCATTTCAACTCAGTATTTTCTATCGTGGTCATCACAGAATGAAGCAAATTAAGTATTAAGGATTCCAACACTAAATCAATAGCAAGTTGTATGTTCTTAAGGTATAGTAAATCATTAGGAAATTCGTCAGGACAAAAATCTTTAAAATCGTTTAAACTAGATTGACAAAATCAAGAAAAATCATAACTTCAGGCACAAATATTATTAAATGCCACGTATATTACGGCACAGATCATAGCCACATGCTTACACTCCTTAAATTCATTTTTACTAAAAATATTTAAAACTTTTTCATCTCATACAATGTTTACAAATAGATATCATCAGTGTTAAGCTGATCATATTATGTTATTCGATAGGATAAACTGTTATTCACATAGTATATGTAGATGATATTACTTTGACAAGTGATGATTCAAAGAAAATCATCATACTAAAAAAGATGCTTGCAACAGAATTTGAGATCAAGAACCTCCAGAATCTTCGATATTTTCTGAGAATAAAAGTGACTTGTTCCAAGGAAAGAATTGTCATATCCCTGAATTATATATTAGACATGTTAAGTGAAACTTACATGTTTTGGGTGTAAACGTGCGGAAACACCTATGAATTCGAAGAAAAAGTTGAACGGAATTGAAGAAAACAGTACCACTGACAGCAATATATCAAAGACTTGTATGCAAATTGCTTTACCTATCATATAGAAAACTTAATATTGCATACTCAGTCAGTATAATAAGCCACCATATCAATAACCCAAATGAGGATCATTTGGATGCAATGAACGGAATTCTAAGATACTTGAAGATGTCTCTTCTTCAAAATATCTAAAAATTGTGAGATTGAAATATACACAAATGCTAGCTAGGCAAGAGGATAACTGATAAAAAATTAACCAATGGATATTGTTTATATTTCTGGGACAATCTTGTCACATGGATAAGCAAAAAATAAGCTAATGTCTCTGGAAGAAGTGCAAAATCTAAACACTGCCTTGCACTAGAAAAATTTGAGGGAATGTGGATTCAAAGGCTATTAAGAGAACTTAGGTTGAGATGAAAAATAAAATTAAGATGTTCAGTGACCATCCAATAGCTATTAGTATAGACAAAAATCTTGTATATGATGACATAACAAAATTGTCACGACGTAGCCCGTAAGATTGGATTACCAAGGCTAGAACTCTCGATCAGAAAGAGAAAATTTATCTAACATTTCATTTCATAATTAAATCAAATCCAAAACAAATAAGAGTCATTCTATTTCATAAAACTTGAATTTATAATAATTTATTCATATTTAAACTTTTACATCTAACAAAAAATAAAACTGAATTACAACTTATCAACATACGCTCATCAGTGTTTGTACACATACTCTTAAATCTATTTATCTCATAACTAGTTTTTTTGTAAACATATTAGCAATTAAAGGTATGAGTTTAGCTACCCTGTGGGCAAATGTTTACAAATTATAATGATTCTTATTTAAAACTATATTTTTAAAAATATTGCAAACAATAAAAAAGATTGAGCAGCAAAAGGAAACAATAAATAAAATAATCTTTTGTTTGCTTTTATTTATTTATGTTACACTTCTCCTTATTGGTAATCACCATTTAAATATATACCTAAACAATATACATTTAACCTTTTTCAAACTCACCATAAAGATAAGCAACCATTTTTATTTTTATTTCCATTTAACATGCACGAGTATATTGCAATGCACTGTCAGTACAATCCAATGATAACTCTCATATACATGCACATATCATATTTTATTTATTTTCTAGTATTTAACATTTGAAAAACATGAACGTTTGCATTTTAAAAGAAATATTGTAAACAGTAAAACATGTGAAATTACTTTAAAAAATAAACAGAACTATTGTAAAATAAAAACAAAATTACCCACCCATAAGATGCTGTCAAATAACTATTTTCCTCAGATTAATTTAGTCCTTTTGTGAATGTATAATAACAAATTAGGCTTAATTAGCTTCTAATAACACAACAAATTTAATTAAGTTTTATTATTTTACAAGAATTTTAACTTAACTATTTAGACATTTTTATTTGTCATTTTATCTAATTAAATCATTACTTATTGTAAATTAATATAAATGTTTTTTTTAATTTATTCTTAATCTTAACCTATTTCATTAATATAGTAATAACTTCTAAAAAAAATTAAATATATTCTGAGAAGGTTAATAAGACTTACTATCTTATTTTATAAATTAATACAATTTTATAAAGAAAATAATAATTAAATATAAAATTCAGATTTTAAACCTGAAATTTCTCTCATTCTTCTGCTTTACTCCCTCGCCAAAATCTTAAAAGTTTAAGAAATCATTGTTATGACTTTCTAAAATTTAAATAAAATTAACTAGAAATTAATTTATTTTTTGTTTAACACCATGAATTGTTAGCTCTGTTTCATACCTAAGACAAAAATCCCCACTTCGCTTTCATTGTTTTGCAGTAGCTTTGCCTTAATTTATCACGCATCGAACAAACAAATTTCGATTGAGCCCTTGACACACACAAGGAATCCTTTTTGAGCTGCACCTAGCTACCAAATCATGTATACACTCAATCAAGCGCTTATGCATGCAAAAATATTTCCTGTCGCTTGACTTCTCTTGAGTGTGGAATTTGCTGCATGACAGAGAAAATCACTCAAATTTCCTTCTTCTCCCTCTCGAACGGCTGAAATTGCATGAGGGCTCGTCGAAGTAGCTTACCACCTTCACTCTTCTATGTCATTAAAACGGGAAACCCTCCTTTGAAAGGTTCACTTAGTCGAAGGCATAGGAATGCAAACTTGAGCAGCACTCTGCTCTCGGGAACTCACAAACACTTAGGAGGTGTTTGATTGAACTTAGAATATAAGTTCAGAAGGATTTACTAAATCAGATAAATCTGGATTTATTAAATCCAATAATGTTAAATCTGAAATTATGTTTGGTATGATTTCATTTAAATCCAATTGAATTCGTATGGAATGTTTTGCATATTATTTCATGATTTAACATTGTAGCATGTGATCCCCTTAATTCCACCTCATAATCGGATTTAATAACTCCCAAACGTCGGAGGGATTTTTGGATTTAGGTCGAAGGAAGGATTTGGCGGAGCTAAAAATGTGTTTTGTGGATTTACGTTAAATCAATATGTAAATCCATCTTAAAATAGGATACTAGACACTGCCTTAGAGCCCCCATGTACCTCAATTGGAGCTCATGAAACTTGTGGAATTGATTTCTATCGACGACGAATGCTCAAAAGCTCGTTTCGAGCCACTCATGAATGGAAAGTGTTACAAGATACTCGACCTTCCTAGTAAATATTTCTACAACATTTTTCCTCATCCTCTTTCTCTCACTCCCTTTGGATTCTCTCGTTGGGTCCAAATTAACAAAGAAGAGGATAAACTCTCTCTTATATTTTCCCGAGGATGGTGGGAGAAATGATTGAACAACACCTGCTTCGCTAGTGTCCTAACAGATTTCATTTCATTTTCATTTATTATTATTATTATTATTATTATTATTATTATTATTATTCTTCTTCTTCTTCTTCTTCTTATTATTATTATTATTATTATTGTATATAGTTAATTATAACTTAAGCGGTTATTATTACAATCACCCCGCATAAAAATTTCATCTTCAAAATTTAAATTATAAAAACATAATTAATAACTTAATCAAGCATGTGTCAATATAATTCTCTCATTTCTAATTCTTCCTCCAAAGTGGCAACTATCTTTGCCACATGCTTTCATAAACCATGAAAAAAAGAAATGACTACTCCTTCACATCATAGTCTATAATGCTTTCTAGTTCATCCACAAATATCAGGTCAGGTTGAAAGCTATGGGGTATGTAACAATCTTGCAAGCCTCATCAACAATATATTTTTGCATTAAAAAGATATGAAGCATATTATATATCATCTACATATGTCCAAGTAAGGCAAGTCTATCAACAACCTTCCTAGTCTTCTTTACAAGTTTATGCGAACCAATATATCATGGGCTCAACTTCCCAGACTTTACAAAACGTTTAACACCTTTCATAGGACTGACCTTAAAACAAATAAATTCTTCTACCTCAAATTCAACCGGTCAATGCTTAGCATCATAATCCTTCTTTTGTCTATCAAGAATTGTTCTTAGTCTATCATGAATTAGTTGAATCTTCTCAGTAGTTTCATCAAATAAATCAACACCAATTATCTTCCTTTCACTAGTTTATGCCCAATAAATAAGCATCCTACATTTTCTTTCAAATTGAGCTTCAAACAAAGCCATACCAATACTTGTCTGGAAGCTATTGTTATAGGAAAATTCTATAAGGTATGTGCATTTCCCTGTTTCCTCCAAAATCAAGCACATAATGTATAAGGTCTTTCCAAAATTTGAATCATTCTCTCTGATGAACCGTTTGTTTGATAGTGAAAAGTTGTATTGAATGTTGATTGTGCCTAAAGCCACTTGAATTTTTCTACACCGGCATAATTTCCACTCTGGTATAAGCAATGATTGTAACAAGCCACTCCACATCTGATGCTCAGCCATAACCATTTGACAAGTAGAACACTTTGTCATGAACTCTATTACACTGTTTTAGACCTGGCCACCAAAATAAGTCTTTAAGCTACTGATATATTTATCCATCTAACCTGCATTCACCTAGTCTAACATTTTCTGAAACCCTGCATCATGTGGCAATGTATATCCTATCGTATCCTTCAAAGTTATTTGAATTGACATTTGATTTAACAATTTAAAACTTTCATCAAGCGGTGCCACGACTAATAACTCCAAGCACTCCATATATTTAATTAGCTCTTCTTGTTGTGTAATTACCCAATTAGCATCGTTGTTTGTCTTCCAACTTGAAGCATCTATCACTACATTTGCTTTCCCCATGAGATATTGTAAATCTAAATCATAATCATTAATGGGCTCAAGTCATCATCTTTATTTTAATTCAACTCTTTTTGTGCGAAAATATACTTCAAACTTTGGTGATATGAGAACGCTTCACCGCTAACTCCAAACGATGTGTAGTATAATTATTATCGTGATTTTTCTATTGTCTAGAGGCATAAATGAGTAACTTCTCGTGTTGCATAAGCACACATCCAAGTCCTCTTAAAGATGCATCACGGTAAATATGAAAGCCTTTTGTACCAAAGAGGACTATCAATTTCAAGTTGTTATCAAGCACATTTCAACTTCAGAAATGCTTCCTCACAACAATTTGTCCACTCAAATTTCACCGAATTTCGTGATTGTATTTTCATTGTTAGATATTTCTATTTTCATTTTTTTCTTATGTTGAAGGGATTTTTATTTTGGTTCCTTTCATTATTAAGGTGTAATGCATTGAAGCTACCAAGAGATAAAATTCTTTCCAGAATTCCACTCCAAATTCTAAAGCCATGTCTCATAAGAAACTAAAACTTTATACCTACTCTTTTTTTTTCAAATTAACTTTTATTTCGTTTTTTTATCAATCTATAATATAAAATAATATTTATTCGCTACGCTATTTCAACATTTTTTCATTAAA
Organism: Phalaenopsis hybrid cultivar; assembly: GCA_002079205.1. Lineage (NCBI taxonomy): Eukaryota > Viridiplantae > Streptophyta > Magnoliopsida > Asparagales > Orchidaceae > Phalaenopsis > Phalaenopsis hybrid cultivar. The sequence continues at coordinate 121,341 of JXCR01146695.1, forward strand.
TTCTAATATAATGATTTTTCAAATTATAGTTCTCATAACTCCTTATGCCTTCCTCTGTAACAGAAATCTCATTTGCTTCTAGAACATCTCCCCAAACGAAAGCAATTTGATCTCTTATGTATTTTTTATTTTTTTTATAAATCTCTATCTCTCCCTTCCTTCGCACCGCACCTTTAAATAAGTCATCAAAATGTTTATTTTGCTGCATTCATTGCACTTTTTGCAAGGTTTTTTGTTTACTCTAAAATATTATAAGCTACAGAAATACTTCTATACATCCCTATAATAAGTCTTTTTATTAATGTAAGATATTTTTCTAGATTATCATACAACTTCTACAAGAAATTTCTAAATGGAACTAGCCATATAATTTCATATAAAATTTCGTTCAACGAAAGTATCCAATTAGCTCATCCTCAAAAAAAAAAAAACTTTTAACAATTAGCCAACATTTGGGGTATTGAGGTGTTTTTGTTTGTGTATTGAGGAGTAAGCCTCAAAACCATATAAGTATTGTACTTAGTTCAAAGCATAAAAAATGAAGCAATAATATGAACATCATAATCTATTAATATATTAAAATGTAATATATTAACATCCTAATATAGTAAAAGGTAATAAATTGTTCAAAATAAGACCTAATATGTTAACATCAAAACATTAAATCATAAAATAAAAATGATTATCAAACATCAAAATAAAATATAATAATATAACAAAGCTCGGCACAAATAGTCTCTCTCCCACTATCATCCTTCTCCATAAAAATAAAAACATAACAAGTCATTAAAGTTAGAATTTTTAAATTCAAAATTCTCCATCANGAACTGAGAGATTTAGTGAAATGCTAGTTCAAATTTTCAAAATTATAACAGGTGAGACCTCGTCTAAAGTTACAAAAAATTCAAGAGTATGATGAGAATCAATTATGTTGGGGAGATAATGAATGAGCAAACTAAGCAAGATACCCATGATTTAATGTGAAAAGATTATTGAGAAAAAAGGGTAAAACAAATGTAACATAGCTGTATGTTACGCAAAAAGACAATATATAAAGTCACACTTAAAGTAGTGCTTGATAAGAATGAATGGAGAATTCCGAAACTAATCCCAAATAATTAACATAGAGCTAGTGCATTGTATGATAATGACTGAGTAGAAAATAAACTTTTGAAAGAAAATCTTAATATGACTAATCCCAAGCATGTTACCGATTTCCATCCTCTGATGCTCTGAAAAATAAAATCCTCAAAACTGAAGTTATGCAGCATAATCAAGTGGAACAACGAAGGATGAACCATAAGCAAAACATTAGTAAATAACATGCAAGTAAAAAACTTCCGTTACCTTTAATAACGCAGCAGAGAACAAATCTGGAAACATATTGATTGTTGCACCAACAAGAAGGCCACCAGCACTACAGCCAATTGCACCAAGCTGATTTTTATGAACATAGCCTTCATTTATAAGAAACATTGCACACGCAGCAAAATCATAAACAGAATTTAGTTTATAATGTCCAGCTCCAGCCTTATGCCAAGCCAAATCCCCTCCTCCGCCCCTACAAGATTTGTATGGCTTAGTCCAATCAAT
>JXCR01146695.1:123538-148755 GCA_002079205.1 Phalaenopsis hybrid cultivar
TACATATATATATATATATATACATATATATATGTATACATATATATATACATATATATGTATATATATATCTCTATACATATATATATGTATGTATATGTATATATGTATGTATGTATATGTATATATGTATGTATGTATGTATATATATATGTATGTATATGTATATATATATGTATGTGTATGTATATATATATATATATATATATATGTATGTATACATATATATATATGTATGTATACATATGTATATGTATGTATGTATGTAGAGTGTGTGTATGTGCGCGCGCGCGTGTGCATGTTTGTTTGCATCCTCGTTTTAAGACCCCTCAGGTCGACGTGAGCCTTAAGAAGGTGATACTCGAATTGTTAGGCACGTTAGGAGTGGCAGGAGGCTCGTATAATAGCCTATAGCCATTTCTTTTAATATGCATACATACATACATACATNATCAATCAATCGAAAAAAAAATTGACCGACAGGCCTTTAGACTCCAATGTAGATCTCCATAATTCAAATTTTTCTTGAAAGTTTTTCTAGTCTTATCCACAAGAAGGATATCATCAGCGAAAAGCATACACCAAGAAACATCATCCGGTAAATGTCTAGTAAGAGCAACCATAACTAAAGTAAAAAGATATGAGTTTAAGGTCGATCCCTGATGTAATCCAACTGAAATAGAAAAATATTTGATCAATCCTCCTTCTGTTCGAACACAAGTAATAGCTCTAGCATAACTTGAATATAAATCATATCAACACCTTTCTTCTCTAGAACTCTCCAAAGAATATCTCTTGAAACCTTAAGTTTTTTTTCTAAATCAATAAAAATCATATGTGGATCCTCTTTACCTTTTTGTACTTCTCCATCAAACCTCCTAAAAAAAGTATAGCTTCCATAGTAGACCTGTCGAGCATAAATAAAATTTGATTATGAAAAATCTTTATAATACATCTTAACTTATGTTCAATTATCCTCTACCATAATTTTAAAGTATAACTTATCAATTTAATTCCTCTTTAATTTGCACAGTTTTGTGCATCCCCTTAATTATTAAAAATGGGGACCAAAATACTCTTCATTCACTCTTTAGACATCTTTTAGTTTTTTAAATAATATTAAAGAATTTAGTAAGCCAAGAAACTCCCAAATCACCTAAATATTTCCACACTTCAATTGGGATATCATCAGTTTCTGCTGATTTTTCACCCTTGGTTTTCTTTAAAACCTCTTCAACTTCTTTTTTACTAATGTGGTAGACAAATAAATCATTTTATTATTATTAAGGATGTTAATATCACTAAAGTCATTCGTATTTTCAGAAATTTAATTGAAAAGTTATCAAAATAGCTCACCCACCAATATTTAATATCTTTTTCTAAGAAAATTTTAATTTTTATACACTTTACTTGAATTAAATCTTTATTTTTCTTTTCTCTTTGTTTGGTTAGGTTATACATATATTTTTCACTCACTTTAGTATAAAAATTATTATAAAAATAATATATATATATATATAAGATATGATATAGCCATTAGAATAATTTGAATCTTTTATACATTCATATTTGAATGGTTAAACAGTTTGAACCTTAACTAACATGCATATTACACCTATTATTCATTTATATTACCGTAATTATAGGAATATAAGTGCCTCATTGAGCTTGTTGATAACCTACTTTGTTAAACAGTAATAACTTCATAAAAAAAATACTAATAATAATAGGAATTTTGAAACAATGGAATAGGTCGAACATAAACCATCTCGATAATTTTGATAGTGGGAGACAAATAAGTGTCCCCATGCGAACCAGAAGAGACGACAGAGAGTGAGAATAAGAGAAGAGAGAAAGAGAGCTAAAGTTGAGACCGTAGGGAAGAAGATTTTGAGACGCTTGAAAATGGAAGAGAAATTTGTGTCTCATGCAAGGAAAGCATGTTGATGGAATCAAGCACGTCCAAGGAGCGAACACGTCGACTATGCTTGTTAAGGGATCTCCTGCGGTTGATCAGCTGAAGGATTGGGTGGCGCTGCTATTGGAAGTAGGAGCTGGCAAGGTAAAGCCAAAATTGAGTCGTGTGGCTACTTAAGGGTTGTTTGTGAAATTTGTAATTATTTGTATAAGTTACTGGGTAGCTGTTGCAGAAGAAACAACTGTAATGAAATTGTTGGTGGTAAAGTTGTTTATTTTGTTACGACCCAGAATGGGGCTTGAAATTAACCAAGGCGACACAGACGAATGGACGATGGGACATATCTCTTCTATCATTCATTTTTTAATAATTAAATTAACCCAAAAAATTAGTTCAAAATAACAATGAGTTAAACAAAGCTAATGAATACTCACATTCCTAAACTCTAATAATACAAGGGAAAAGAAAATAATATGCTTATCAGGTAAGTTTTTCGTAAATCAATATAATTGTATGATATTTTAATAATAAGATGTTATTCAATGATCTTACTGCATCAATAGCATATCTATATCATTATATATATATATATATATATATNATGTTTGAGCAACTCCCATTTGCCCTTCTACGTCCTACCTTGAAAACCTAAACCTTGAATTCTTGAAGACTAGAACCATTAATCATTATCGAGAGTTTTCTCAAATGACTCCCGTCATTTGGGATGTAATTAACTATAGGGGTTCTCTTTAGGGAACTTGGAACCCAGATAAAATAAACCCTATTTAATCTTTGTATTAAATAGGGGAATTAGTCGGTCATATATAAAAGGTTCGCAGACTAAACGGATGTCACAAATCTCTTAGTTTGCTGGATTGGGTCTATNATAGTTGGTGGATCTATCGCTTCCCCTTCCCTTGGATCTAGGGAGAGAGTCCAGCAACATACTGAGATGTGCTCGAAACAATGATACAGTCATCCTAAGAGTTATTGAGATCTAACATTCATTTCGTCTTCCTAGATTTGTTGACGTGCCAATCATTTGTCAAAGGTAGTCTCGTGTGAACAATAGGTGGATCTTCGATGGAGGTAAGCTGCTGATCAGACTCAGCCTGCAACACACATTGATCCTTACACTCCTCCATAACATGAGTACCCTCTTCTCTCGCAATAGATGGATCCAAGACACTTCGGCTAACATCTGTTACAACACAGTTCGAAGAATTTGTAATCTGAGTAAGAGTTGCCTCAACAACAGTAGGCGGAAGTTGCTGGTTTGGTAGGTGAGGAGTAGTCTTATGAGTCAAATTCTCATTCAACATTTCTGGAAGATTAACAGTGTCTGCTATATTTTCCTCCATATGTATAATGTTGTTAGGACCTGCCGATCTCAAATGTAAGTGAAGCCTAAAGCATTTGACAGAGGTGTACCCACACAGTTTACAGTGATTGTCGTAGTATGGTCTTTGTTCACCTATAATTGGCTATCAATACCCATTGTGGGCAGTACCAAGTCATATTTCGCCCACATCAGGGAGAGTTATATCCCTTTCAACAAGAATTCTTGCAACCGAAGGCCTGGTTAGATTGAAAGTGGGTGTATCCAATTTCATAGGTCTCCCTAATACAACTCCAATAGAGTAGAGAACTTGGTGGTTGAAGTAGTGCAACTTTAAGCCAGGTATTTTAAACCAGAATGGAACTATAGGTGGTTCTTGACTAGGGTCAAATTCAGGAGACCACTAAAGCAGTTTCATATATCTTCCCTCTATTGTCATAAACTTTTTGGAAAATATTTTGGCATAGTCTTCCACTTTAGATAATTGTATCATGACATGTCTTTCATCAAAGAGACCAACCTTCCAGAGTCCCGATAGTTTGAGATCTTCAAAAGACTTTCGAATGATTTCCACTTTGGGATGTCCCGATTGGAACTTCCCAATAAAAGTGAATTTGAACTTGTTAACCAGGTTGGAAACTTCAACATCAGAGAAGAATAGAGTCAGTTTACCACCCTTCCTACCCGTCTTCTTGATAAGGTTGCAGTCCTCCTGGCCTTCGAATGATTCGTGGCAAAACTGAGGGAAAACCTGATCTGATCCCATAGAGCCAACCATATGACAAAAAAAGCCTTCACTGAAGTAGTCGGTGGTTGAGAAGAAACAGTAGTCATTGAGCTCAGAGTCAAACTGTGGGTCTAACTCCTTGCTGCTCGATCCGCAGAGCAAGGATCGAACGAAGAACACAGCACAAAAAGTCGTGGAACTGTGCAAGGAAATCTCGTGCGAGGCGGCTGCGAGAGAATTTCCAAGCGGGAACATAGTTGTGGCAGCGAGAACGAAGACGCGAACGAGAAGACGCTGCGACGAACAGCAACTCGAGGAAGAAGAAGAGTGAGCACAAAGGAGTCAGCAGAAAATGAAACAATCGAAACAGGAGCAGTTGGAGCAGTCGAATGAGCGAACCGTTCGTCGTCGAGCACGACGAAGCCATTAGCACAGGGTTTCGCCATTAGGCGAAACCCTAGCAGAGCAACCCGCTGACGCTGACGCCATTATATATATATATATNAAGAGAGTTCAAAAACAGGATTTTTTTCCATATATGTTCATGATTGTCTTAGTTTTCCCAATACCAAAAAGGGGTAACTTATCATAGTCCGTCATGCACATACAAGCAATCAATATAAACATAACATTCATTTGCTCATCGCATTCAACTCAATATACAATATAGCATTCATCAATACATGATAATAAGTAGTTACAAACATTCATTACAATTTGACCAATAAAAAAGAGCATATAAATCAAAATAGAATTTGTACAACCGTTAGAGGAACACATTCTAAAAATTATATCAATTAAGAGACTTTAATATCAATATCTTTTTCATATTTGTGATTGGGTACCTTAACGTTCTCCACTAGTACCATAAAGAGGTGACGTCATCATAGTCAGTCATGCACATACAAACAATCAATATAAACATAACATTCATGTGTTCATTACGGTAAACTTAATATACTATATATAGCATTCATCAATACATAATAACAAGTAGTTACAAATCTTCATAACAATTTGACCAATAAAGAAAAGAACATATAAATCAAAATAAAGCTTGTACAAGTTCCATTAACTACTAATGCGAAATAGTTAAGTAAAATCAAAATATTACTATAGATTTAAGTACGAGCACTCACGTTGATGATAAGCGTTTGCTTGCTCTTAACTTATATTACTTCTATCAAACTATCACTTATAAAATATTAAATATTTAATTATCACTTTGCTTGATTATATTTTAATTTAATCAACAATTATTATTGTATTGCACTATTTTNGAAATCTAGAGAAGAATTGTTATGCTTAATAAAACCCATCACCTCCTCTTGATGCAATACAGAGAAAACAAACCTTTTCATATCATAGTCAACAACAAGGTCAGGAATCTGTAACTCTCATAGGAAAAAAAATAATAATTAATGAACGACCACTACAGGTTAGACTTTTCTAACATTTCACAATGAAAAAGTTTATTAAGCGAACAAGGCAAACAAAACCCATGCTTTAATTATTTTGAAGAATTCAGATGAAGTGATATAAACTGGAGAGTGACTGAAATTATAGTAAAACAAAGAATTAGAGCTCAGTTCAGAAGACACATCTTTTTATGAAGATCTGCTAAGCAATAGATGTCATTTATGATAAAAGTAGTGTTTGGCTTCACTTAGTAAAATGATAGGAATAAAAGGAAGCCACTGTAATATATCAAATTAAATAAGACTACTTTACAAGGACAAGAAAGGGACTATTTGGGATCTTTGTTTTCCTATTTCTTGTTTTATTGTGCTTGCTTTGATTTGAAACAGAAGATGCTTAATAATTTTAAATAAAATATGGTTATTTTTAAATAAATTAAAAATATCTAAAATTATTTTGAGTGTCTTTAAGAACATATTGGTTTGCATTTAAAATAAAAATATATAAAATATACAACAACAACAACAAGAAGCCTTTATCCCATTACGTGGGGTCGGCTACATGAATCTTTTTGTCTCCATTGCGTCCTATTGAGTGTCAAATTTTCATTTAATTCTAATAAATTAAGATCATATTTATACAATAAGCCCAAGTCTTTCTAGGTTTAGCTCTACCTTTCTTAACATAAGTTGAATCTAAAACATCTACGCTCCAAGCCAAATCATCAGATGGTCGACGTTTAATGTGACCAAAGCAACTAAGACAACTTTGTATATTTTTTTCCGCCACCGGAGTTGCACCAACCCTATCATGGATGTATTCATTTCGCATTTTGTCTCTAAGTGTAAAGCCACTCATCCACCTAAGCATTCTCATCTCAGCAACACTTAACTTAGTTTTATGCTTCTCTTTTAAAGGCCAACATACAGTGTCATAGAGCATTGCAGATCTCAACACCATCTTATAAAATTTTTCTTTCAGTCTAAGTGGTACTTCTCTATCACGCAATAGGCCAGAAGCATTTCTCCACTTCAAGCAACCAACTTGAATTCTACTAATAACATCCCCATCTATATCAACATCACTTTGAACAATCGAACTGAGATATCTAAAGGGTGCACACATTTTAATAATTTGATCACCCATAGTCAGAACTCTGTCACTAGAGTTACTACTACTAAAACTACATTCCATGCATTCAGTTTTAGTTCTACTCAAATGAAGGCCTTTAGACTCCAATGTAGATCTCCATAATTCAAATTTTTCTTGAAATTTTTTCTAATCTTATCCACAAGAAGGATATCATCAGCGAAAAACATACACCAAGAAACATCCTCCGGTAAATGTCTAGTAAGAGCATCCATAACTAAAGTAAAAAGATATGAGCTTAAAGTCGATCACTGATGTAATCCAACTGAAATAGAAAAATATTTGATCAATCCTCCTGTTCAAACACAAGTAACAGCTCTAGCATACATATCTTTAATGACTTGAATATAAATCATATCAACATCTTTCTTCTCTAGAACTCTCCAAAGGATATCTCTTGGAACCTTATCTTAAGTTCTTTTTTCTAAATCAATAGAAATCATATGTAGATCCTCTTTATTCTCTTTGTACTTCTCCATCAAACCTCCTAAAAAATGTATAGCTTCCATAGTAAACCTGTCGAGCATAAATAAAATCTGATTATGAGAAATCTTTATAATACATGTTAACTTATGTTCAATTATCCTCGACCATAATTTTAAAGTATAACTTATCAATTTAATTCCTCTTTAATTTGCACAATCTTGTGCATCCCCTTAATTATTAAAATGGGGACAAAAATACTCTTCATCCACTCTTTAGGCATCTTTTAGTTTTTTAAATAATATTAAAGAGTTTAGTAAGCCAAGAAACTCTCAAATCACCTAACTATTTCCACACTTCAATTGGGATATCATCAGTTTCTACTGATTTTTCACCCTTGGTTTTCTTTAAAACCTCTTCAACTTCTTTTTCACTAATGCAGTGGACAAAAAAATCATTTTATTATTATTAAGGATGTTAATATCACTAAAGTCGATCGTACTTTCAGAAATTTCATCGAAAAGTCTATCAAAATAGCTCACCCACAATATTGAATATCTTTTTCTAAGAAAATTTTAATCTTTATACACTTTACTTGAATTAAATCTTTATTTTTCTTTTCTCTTTGTTTGGCTAGGTTATACATATATATTATCTTTTATATATATATATATATAAAAGATATGATATAGCCATTATAATAATTTGAATCTTTTATACATTCATATTTGAATGGTTAAACAGTTTGAACCTTAACTAACATGCATAATACACCTATTATTTGTTTATATTATCGTAATTATAGGAATATAAGTGCCTCATTTAGCTTGTTGATAACCTAATTTGTTATAGTAATAACTTCATAAAAAAAATACTAACAATAATAGGAATTTTGAAACAATGGAATCGGTCGAACATAAACCATCTCAATAATTTTGATAGTGGGAGACAAATAAGTGTCCCCATTCGAACCAGAAGAGATGACATAGAGTGAAAATAAGAGGAGAGAAATAGAGCTAAAGTTGAGACCGTAGGGAAGAAGATTTTGTGACGCTGGAACATGGAAGAGAAATTTGTGTCTCATGCAAGGAAAGCATGTTGATGGAATCGAGCACGTCCAAGGAGAAAACACGTCGACTATGCTTGTTAAGGGATCTCCTGCGGTTGATTAGTTGAAGGATTGGGTGGCGCTGCTATTGGAAGTAGGCGCTCGAGTCTTGTGGCACTTAAGGATTGTTTGTGACAGTTGTAATTATTTGAATAAGTTATTGGGTAGTTGTTGCAGAAGAAACAACTGTAATGGAATTGTTGGTGGCAAAGCTATTTATTTTTTTACGATCCAGAATGGGGCTTGGAATTAACCAAGGCGACACAGACGAATGGACAATGGGACATATCTCTTCTATCATTCATTTTTTAATAATTAAATTAGCCCAAAAAATTAGTTCAAAATAACAATGAGTTAAACAAAGCTGGTGAATGCTCACATTCTTAAACTCTAATAATACAAGGAAAAAGAAAATAATATGTTTGTCAGGTAAGTTTCTCATAAATTAATATAATTATATGATATTCTAATAATAAGATGTTATTCAATGATCTTACTGCATAAATAGCATATGTATATCATTATATATATATATATATATATATATATATATATATATATATNCTACACCTATTAATCGTTTATATTACCGTAATTATAGGAATATAAGTGTCTCATTGAGCTTGTTGATAACCTACTTTGTTAAACAGTAATAACTTCATAAAAAAAAATACTAACAATAATAGGAATTTTGAAACAATGGAATCGGTCGAACATAAACCATCTCGATAATTTTGATAGTGGGAGACAAGTGTCCCCATTCGAACCAGAAGAGACGACAGAGAGTAAAAATAAGAGAAGAGAGAAAGAGAGCTAAAGTTGAGACCGTAGGAAAGAAGATTTTGAGACGCTTGAACATGGAAGAGAAATTTGTGTCTCATGCAAGGACAGCATGTTGATGGAATCAAGCACTTCCAAGGAGAAAACACGTCGACTATGCTTGTTAAGGGATCTCCTGCGGTTGATCAGCTGAAGGATTGGGTGGTGCTGCTATTGGAAGTAGGCACTCGCAAGGTAATGCCAAAATCGAGTCGTGTGGCTACTTAAGGGTTGTTTGTGAAAGTTGTAATTATTTGAATAAGTTATTGGGTAGCCGTTGCAGAAGAAACAACTATAACAAAATTGTTGGTGGTAAAGTTGTTTATTTTGTTACGACCCAGCATGGGGCTTGGAATTAACCAAGGCGACAGACAAATGAACGATGGGACATATCTCTTCTATCATTCATTTTTTAATAATTAAATTAACCCAAAAAATTAGTTCAAAATAACAATGAGTTAAACAAAGCTAGTTAATACTCACATTCCTAAATTCTAATAATAGAATGGAAAAGAAAATATATGCTTATCAGGTAAATTTCTCATAAATTAATATAATTGTATGATATTTTAATAATAAGATGTTACACAATAATCTTAATGCATCAATGGCATATCTATATCATTATATATATATATATATATAAAGCCAAAATTCATTCATAAAAAAGAGATGATACAAAGGTTTTAGTAAGTGGGTACAAAGATGACACTCACAGGGATTACAATCATATTCCCCAAAAATAGAACAAAAACAAATAACTCCTAATCATGGTGGGTGTAGTCGATGGATCTACCACTTCCCCTTCCCTTGGATCTAGGGAGAGAATCCAGCAACATACTGAGATGTGGGCTTCCGCTCGAAACAATGATACAGTCATCATGAGAGTTACTGAGATCTAACATTCCTTTCTTCTTCCTAAATTTGTGGACTTGTCAATCATTTGTCAGAGGTAGTCTCGTGTGAATAATAGGTGGATCTTCGATGGAGGTAAATTGCTGATCAGACTCAGCCTGCAACACACCTTGATCCTGACACTCCTTCATAACATAAGTACCCTATTCTCTTGCAATAGGTGGATCCAAGACACTTCGGCTAACATCTGTTACAACACAGTTCAAAGAATTTGTAATCTGAGGAAGAGCTGCCTCAACAATAGTAGGCGAAAGTTGTTGCTCTGGTAAGTGTGGAGTAGCCTTATGAATCAAATTCTCATTCAACATTTCTGGAAAATTAACAGTGTCTGCTATATTTTCCTCCACATGTATAATGTTGTTAAAACCTGCTGATCTCAAATGTGGGTGAAGCCTGAAGCATTTGACAGAGGTGTGCCCAAACAGTTAACAGTGATTGCAGTAGTATGGTCTTTGTTCAGTTATAATTGGTTGTCAATACCCATTGTGGGCAGTACCAAGTCATATTTCACCAACATCAGGGAGAGTTATATCTCTTTCAACAAGAATTCTTGCAACCGAAGACCTGGTTAGATTGAAAGTGGGTGTATCCAACTTCATAGGTCTCCCTCATGCAGCTCCAATATAGTAGATGACTTGGTGGTTGAAGTAGTGCAACTTTAAGTCGGGTAGTTTAAACCAGAATGAAACTATAGGTGGTTCTTGACTAGGGTCAAATTCAGGAGACCACTTAAGCAATTTCATATATCTTCCCTCTATTGTCATAAACTTTTTGGAAAATATTTTGGCATAGTCTTCCACTTTAGATAATTGTATCATGACATGTCTTTCATCAAAGAGGCCAACCTTCCAGAGTCCCAATAGTTTGAGATCTTCAAAAGATTTTCGAATGATTTTTACTTTGGGATGTCCCAATTGGAACTTCCCAATGAGGGTGAATTTGAACTTGTTAACCAGGTTGGAAACTTCAGCATCAGAGAAGAATAGAGTCAGTTTACCACCCTTCCTACCCGTCTTCTTGATAAGGTTGCAGTCCTCCTAGCCTTCGAATGATTCGTGGTAAAACTGAGAGAAAATTTGATCTGATCCCATAGAGCCAACCATATCAAAAAAAAAAGTTTTTACTGAAGTAGACGGTGGTTGAGAAGGAACAGTAGCCATTGATCTCAGAGTCAAACAGTGGGTCTAACTCCTTGTTGCTCGATCCGCAGAGCAGGGATCGAACGAAGAACACAACACAAGAAGTCGCGGCACTGTGCAAGGAAATCTCGCGCGAGGCGACTGCGAGAAAATTTCCAAGCGGGAACGTAGCTGCAGCGGTGAGAACGAAGACGAGAACGAGAAGATGTTGCGACAAACAGCAACCCGAGGAAGAAGAAGAGTGAACACGAAGGAGCCAGCGAAAGATGAAACAATCAAAATAAAAGCAGTCGGAGCAGTCGAATGAGCAAACCGTTCATCGTCGAGCACGACGAAGTCATTAGCACAGGGTTTCGTCATTGGGCGAAATCCTAGCAGAGCAACCTGCCACATGAACAGCATCTAAAAATTATACAATGAAGAGAGTTCAATATCAGGATTTTTTTCCATATATGTTCACGGTTGTCTTAGTTTTCCCATTACCAAAAAAGGGGTAACTTATCATAGTCAGTCATGCACATACAAGCAATCAATATAAACATATCATTCATGCGCTCATCGCATTCATCTCAATATAAAATATAGCATTCATAAATACATGATAATAAGTAGTTACAAACATTCATTACAATTTGACCAATAAAAAAGAGCATATAAATCAAAATAGAATTTGTACAACCGTCAGAGAAACACATTCTAAAAATTATATCAATTAAGAGACTTTAATATCAATATCTTTTTTATATTTGTGATTGGGTACCTTAACGTTCCTCCACTAGTACCATAAAGAGGTGACCCCATCATAGTGAGTCATGCACATACAAGCAATCAATATAAACATAACATTCATGCATTCATTGCAGTAAACTTAATATACTATATATAGCATTCATCAATACATGATAAAAAGTAGCAACAAATATTCATAACAATTTGACCAATAAAAAAAGAGCATTAAAATTAAAATAAAGCTTGTACAGCTTCCATTAACTACTAATGCAAAATAGTTAAGTAAAATCAAAATATTACCATAGATTTAAGTACGGCACTCACGTTGATGATAAGCGCTCTGCTTGCTCTTAACTTGTATTACTTCTATCAAACTATCACTTATAAAATATAAAATATTTAATTATCACTTTGCTTGATTATATTTTAATTTAGTAAACAATTATTATTGTATTGCACTATTTTAATTAAGATTTCAATACTTTAAACATTAATTATTCTAATAAAAATAATATTAAATATTATTAATTTATACAAAAATATATTTAAAACCCCAAACCTAAATTGAATGTACTTAAGTTAAACATTTAAATAATAAACTTATAAATATGATATATATAATATTTATTTAATAACTTAATTAAATGACTTACCCTTGATCTTCGTCGAAAAACCCTTTCCCGCGCACAAGCTCTTCTCCTCTACGTGGTTGCATGTGATACTGGACTCATCTTCAACACAATGCAATGAGATGAACTCCTTCCTCCTTCCCAAAATCAGCTCGGTTCAACCTCATCTTCTTCCTTCTCGCAGGATACTTGTGCCTCTCCTTCACCTTCCTCCTCTCTTCTTCGAGAGTTGGCTAGGGCACGGACATCGAGAGCTCCTCTTTCGTCTTCCTCAATGACTCCTTTGCTTGACACCGACACTGAAAGCTCCTGTATCTCCTCCGCTCGACAACATCCCTCCCACGCCAGAATGTGGAGTCTCTTCTCTCGACTACACAGGTAAGTTGGCTGCAATGATCTATAAGCAAATTCACGTCTTTGTATTCCAACCACCTTGCTTCCTCTCCCACCTCTTCGTTTTTCTATCTCATCACTTCCACTTCTTCGATTCTTCATTTACTCTCCCCCATAACTGAAACGGGACATTACATATTTGGTTAGTCTGGTCGTGCATCTGCTGTGTTGTATTTGTTTATGAAAAAAGACATTACTACTCTTGTATACTTGTGTTGTTTGTAAGATACCCATTTCAAGATTAATAACTCATACTTGAAAAAAAATACATTCAAAAATCTCAAATATTATACAAAAAAAGTTAAATCTCACTTAACAGTGAGTAGCACAATCAAAATAAAAAATAAAAATACAAGACCTGTAAATAATAATATCACAATATTACATTTAAAATCCAAATAACCAATCCTATAGAATAACCTTTTCTCCAGAGATACTCTCCACGCCTCGTCACGACACGAACTGATTAGCCACTTAAAAAAGTCGCAGTTCTCTTTTAATCTAGTCTTTGGACATTTATTAAATTTTCTCTCATAGCTGCCTTATCATCGTGATGTAAGTAAACAACACAGCAATCCATAGTTACAGCGCAAGACTCTAGAAGCAACGGAAGTTCTCGAGTTAACAGTTCCTAAAATGTGAAAACTCTAAATATAAAATAAGCTTGCATTAATAGTACAATGATAAAGTAATAAGAAAATTAAACTAATAAAACTAACAAAATGCAACAATAAAGATTTATAAAAAGTGGGGCCTCAGAGTAAATATAAATTAACGAATAATATGTCATTGTAAAAAGACAGAATACAACAACAACAACAAAGCCTTAATCCCACTACGTGGGGTCGGAATACATGAATCCTTTTTCTCCATTGCGTCCTATTTAGCGTCATATTTTCATTTAGAATACCTAAAAAAATTCTTGATTGTCTTCAACCATGTAATATCGAGTTGTATATGTCATAGAAACATATCAACACAAAGGCTCTCCAGAAGAATGCTTACAGTCATATGACTGAAAAAGAAGATTATTTCAGTTGTCTTTAACCATATAATATCGAACTCGTATACATCACAGAAGCATAACAACACAAAGGCCCTCCAAAAGAACCCTTATAATCATATGATTGAAAAAGAAAGAGATTTTGGTCGCCTTGATACAAAACTCATATATGTCAAAAATCATAGGGGCATAAAAGTCATTCGGAAAAGCCCCTAAAATCATATATCTCACAAAAGGTTGCCTAGGAGTCATCCAAGTGGGATAAAATATATGCTGATCAAAAGAAAAAAAAAACAACACAAAAGAATATAAAATATTCCACATAAATATCATTGACGAAGAAGCTAACATAAAGAGATCAATCATATGTCCTTATATAATAACATACAAACATCACATACTAACTAATGCATTTGTAATTTGTTCTCGCAACTGAACCATAACTCCAAAACTCTCCATCCTACGTGCAAGAGTCACTTATATCAGAATCATTTGGTAATATTGACTCTCCCAAATAATACTCATATGCTTTAGAAGGAGCAGTCAATTGATTTTCGCCAGCAATATTAAATCAATGTCAGATGTTGTTGGATGCCGACAAATATAATTGTTGAGAGTCATTAATGCGGCCAAAATTTTCACCTGCTTCCTAAATGATTATGCAGGCATGTCTTGAAGAATCACTCTTTTTTTTTCTACACACCAAATGTTCTTTCAATGACACCCCATAGATAAGTGTGTCTCTTGCAAACATTACTTTTATTCCTAAACTACTTGGCTAGCTCGTTCAAAATTTAAGATGTGTTATCTCGTGTTAGGATATGACTTGAGAAATATATATTATAAAAGATAACCAAAATCAACGATATAATATTTTCATAAGCATATAAAATTCAAATATACACGTTAGCAAATAAGTTATAAAACTTCTTTTAGGATTTTAAGCTTGAGATGGCGTAGGAAAATTATAACAGTTATTTCACAGAACAAAAGAAAATATCTCACTATCAAGTGTACTGTCTTCTCATCCCGTCATTAAAAAGATAAAATACATATTGAAATCATATGCAGCCATAACGTTTTGTGTTGATGAGCCACATCGTCCGATACACACAATATTTTCAATTCAAGATAGATATACATCAATATGTGTTTCATCAGTATCACAAATACAATCATATAAGATGTTCACATTGATTGAGTATTTTTATAATATATTATAAAATATGATAAATAAAATCTATCTTAAAATATGACATATATTTATGAATACTCAAAATCTCATTGGGTGTACTCTGAAATGTAGTCTCTTAAGTGTAATGATTTTGGAACATAAACTAACCAAAAATTCCAAGCAATAGAGAAATATATATTAAATGTTTTCAATAAATATTGAAATCGCTACATGGCAGACCTGATTGACTCGTTATGTGAAAATATAAAGGGTTATAGCTAACACCTCTCTTAAAGTCATTTTGTTAGATCCAAGAAGGTCGTAATTTTGATGTAGTTCCTCAAGTAGATCTAGGAAAACTTCTTATAGCATACGAAACATGTTATGAAATCAAATCCAATGAGCCAAAAATAACTTTCTACTCCATTTATCCCCTATATACAACGAATTCATATAAGGGTTACGCGCAATATGAGTTATAGTACTCATATATCAATCATATAGTTGTGATTAATCTTTTCTAACATAGTATTTTACTATTATTCATCATCTATCTAAAAAAAATTATAGAGTGATGAAATCACATCAAACAAAAATATTTCACAATATATATATGACAATGAGTCCGTGTAGAAAATACATCAAAGCAGTTTGATAAAACAAAGACATTAGAAAATATTGCATTCAAATATCACAGATGTTGTAAAAAAAATATGTAATCAACCATACACTCAAGTGCCAAGTACAAAAAAAATTGTCCTTGTTGGATCTTCCAACGATTTCATGGTGCACAAATACAATTTGTCGCGGGGTGCTTTAAAGCCAACCTGCTGAACCAGCTGTAATAACTCCCGCAACTAGTCCAAAGGACTGGTCCAGGTGGGATTCTCGCACCTTCGGGAAAAAGGCGGAAGGCGAGGCACTCCAAACAGACTTACGGCTTCTAGAGAACGGAGACCCACGACGTTTGGAGAAGAGCGGAAGGCAGGGGAACGGACTAAACAGTTTTCACAATTCTGGAAAAGGCTGAAAGGAATCCTCGCTATCTCTGAGGAGTGACGGAACCACCACCTCCTCTTATTCCTTCCTTTTGCGTCCTCCTTTATATGGAAAGTCTTAATAGCTATTTTTCTGGACTCTTCATACCTCATCACCAATCCCTTTTGTGTAAAAGTTTCCATTTGTCCAGTGGGAGTCTATAAATTATTATCCTTTGTGTGTGGGAGTCAATTCTTGGTGTGTTGTCTTCAGATCTCCTGTGTGGAGCCCTTTCCACTGTTCTATGGTTGTATCAGAAGAGGTGGTGGTGCTCTAGTTGTATCCTACTCCGATGTGGTGTTATATCATTTCCCTTTCACCTTCCCCAATCTGTCTCCTCCCCTTTCCTCAGTCGTCGACCTCCCCTTCCTTCATTCATGCACTCCTCTGCCCCATATCTGCAGCTTTTCCTTATTGTCCAGCCGTTCTCCCTCCTCAACACTCCCAGCCGACTGTTCCTCACCCCACTATTGTTGCCTTTGTTGTCCAGCACCTTCCAACCACCACTGCCTATCGTCGGTCACCTACACTTTCCCCCTCTCTACCACTAGCATTCTTTGGCTGCCAACACCCCGACCAACCTTGTCAGCCTCCACCACCCTTGGAGTACACTTGAGAGGTGTTTGCTTGTATCGTTTAATGTTTTGGTGTTGTTCATTCTTGTTTGTGTCATGTTGTAATCCTATTTCAATATTAATGAAAGTTTGTTTTTCTGTTTCCACTATTTTTCATGCTAGTTCTAGTACCATTTGGTATCAGAGCTAGCCCAACGCTAGTCCCATCATAGAGTTTCCTAGCATTTGCCCCTACCCAAGCCATCTTCACCAAAATTTTTCCTTACAATTCCCACCCTAGTCATGCCACCACGAAGAGAAACACCAGCTCTGACCCAGGAAGAGATTCAACGAGAAATACGTCGTCTAAAACGAAGACTAGCAGAGTTGGATGACAGAAACCAGGAAGAAGTTACCTTCAACCATAATCGAGAGAGTCAAAGAGAAGACAGAAACGAGCAGATGAATCTGTTCCATAGAAGGATCACATTGTCGAGGAATATCGATCAAATCGTTTTGGTATTCAATATCAAAAAAGGCCGAGAGAAGAGGCCCATTATGGAGGTCAGCAGAAATTTGGCATCAAGATGGATCTCCTAGAATTCTAGAAAGGTATGGACCCCAATGAGTTTATTGACTGGTTGCAATCAGTCGAACGGATTTTCGAATATAAAGATGTACTGGAGGACAAACGAGTCAAGCTAGCTATCATCAAACTAAAGAAAAATGCATCCTTATGGTGGAAAAATCTACAAAGGCAGAGGAAAAGAGAAGGCAGTGAAAAAATAACTAAGTTAGAGAAGAAGAAGAAAGCAATACAAAAAAAGTACGTCCCACCCCACTATCGCCATAATATGTTTTTGAAACTCCACAACTTGCACCATAGGGATCCTTCAGTGGAAGAGTTCACAGCACAGTTCGATCACTTATAGCTAAAGTGCGAACTGATAGAGCCGGAAGAGCAGACCGTAGTCAAATATCTTGTGGGATTGAAGCGTGCCATTAGCAATATTGTGTTGTTGCAACCGTATTGGACGTTGGGAGATGTCCAAAGATTGAACTTCAAGGTAGAGAGAACAAAAACTGAGTAGGTAGCAGTCATCCTTTAGGCAACCACCTTCAAGCAAGCAACCACACAGAGTTACCACGACCGACAAGGGCACCCCGGGAGAGACTAGCAAACCCAGACACAGGAATGATAGTCTGAATCAGAGCGAGAAGAAGCAGAAGAAAGGTAGAGCTACCAACGTTGTACCGACTAGGAAATGTTTCAAATGCGGTTACGGCCACATAACCTCCAGCTGTCCCACGAGCAGAGTAGCCTCACTTAATGATAAGGGCACCGTGGAAGAGAATAGAGATGAGGAGAAAGCTAAGGAACAGTGAGAGGAGTATCAGCTTCACTCAGATGAAGGAGAGCCGCTCGTGATTCACAAGGATCCTAGAGACTAAAGACACTATGGATTCGCAGTGGTTTTGCCATAACATATTCTACACCTGTTGCATAGTGAAATGAAAGGTATGCAACCTCATCCTTGAAAGCGGAAGTAGCAAGAATGTGACATCAACACAGATGATATAGAATTTGGGACTCGCAACTCAAAGGCATTCCCAGCATATTCAGTGTGGCTAAAAAAAGAGAATCGGGTTAGCATCGATCGAAGATGCTTATTAAATTTTTTTATTGGGGGCCAGCTACAGAACTAGGTGTAATGTGTAGTTTTCATGGATGTCGGTCACCTTTTGTTGAGACGACAGTGACAATTTGACTGGAGGACTCACAACACAACGAATTTAGAAACATGTATTCTTTCACCAATGACAGGAAGCGCATCACTCAACTTTCTTCAACAGAACCTGAGGTCATAGAAACCCTTATCAGCAGAGCAGCGTCAGGGGGCAAGGTATGAGTGGATTGAGATACTAGCTCCTAACACAGAAAAAATACAAGAGAAAATTTCAGGGCCTCACAGTCGACACCGTACCGCCAGCTCTACTACCAAGTGGAAAAATTCAGGCCACTCTCACTACACACCAAACTGAGCCGCCTGTGAGCTACTTTGGGAAAATTCAACAATACGTGTGGGGTAAACAGTCCCAAAAGATGGGATTGAGGTGGCTTGTAACTGGGAGAAGACACTCAAATACTTCAAAAGACACTGCAGTCGTCAGTGAGATCCAGTGGTGGCTAACAACAAAATGAAAGCTTCAACCTATGAAGTTGAAGCTCCCCCAACTGATCCAAAGGACGGGAGTCTCGCACCTTCGGGAAAAGGCGAAAAAAGGGGCAATCCAAGAAGACTCGCTGCTTCTAGAAAACGGAAACGCGTGACTACTGAAAAAGAGTGGTCCAGGAAAGAGTTTTTCACAATTCTGGAAACGACCGAAAGAATTCTCATGATCTCTGGGGAGTGGCACAATCAACGCCTCCTCCTATTCCTTCCTTATGTGCCCTCCTCTATATGAAAATCTTATTAGCTATTTTCTGGATTCTTCTTGCCTCCTCACCCATTCCTTTTGCGTAGAAGTTTCCTTTATCCAGTGGGAATCTATAAATTGCAGTCCTTTGTGTGTGGGAGTGAGTTCTTGGTGTGTTGTCTTTAGATCGCCTGTTTGAAGCTGTTTTCCCTATTCTAGGGTTGTATCCGCGGAGGTGGTGCGCTTCGTTGTATCCTACTCCAACATGGTGTTGTATCATTTCCCTTTCACATTCTCCAATGCGTCTCCTCCCCTCTCCTTAGTCTTTGGGCTCCCCCTCCATTTTGGCACTCAGCTGTCCCATATCTACAGCTTTACCTTGCAGTCCAGCCATCCTCCCTCCTTCCCAGCACTCCCAACCGACTGTTCCTCACCCCACTACCGCCGCCCTTATTGTCCAGCACCTTCCAGCCAACCCTCTGCTTATCGTTGGTCACCTGCAACCCTCCATATTTGTTGTCCCCACAATTCTGCACTTTCACCCTCACTGCCACCAGCATTCTTTAACTTCCACCACCCCACTAGCCACCCCGAACCACCTCGCCAGCCTCTACCACCCTTGGAGTACACTTAAGAGATGTTTGTTTGTATCATTTTATGTTTTTGTGTTGTTAATTCCCATTTGAGTCCTATTGTAACCCTACTTCAATATTAATGAAAATTTGTTATTGTGTTTCCACAGTTTTTACTGCTAGTTCAGGTATATGATGTTTTCATAAAGTTTTGGAGTTTCTCATAGTATTTTCATGGTGGTTGTGCAAGTGAGTTACTAGGCTTAGAGGGAATACTACTGCATGCAAAACCTAGTTGTAAAATCTGATTTTGTAAGAATATGGAGCCATCTCTTTTTCCTTCCATCCCTAAGCCACAAAGATCATTGTCATTTTGTATGGTTAGATCCAACATATTTTGTGACAATACATGTGGATCTTTCATTTAAGTGAGCTCTATGCTCAGAACCTATATGTTCAGATACATCAATGCTCGATCTTTGACTTGGGGTTCATGCTTGACCACCGCTGGCAACAACGCCAAATATTGGGTCTAGTTTCTCTACTAATTTTGCATGTCACTAAATTTAGTTTTTTTTTACATTTGACAAAACATATACATGACAGAAAATAATAAAATTGATTTATAGCATTATTTTATATAATTATGTGGAATTTTCTAACTGAAAATTCAATATGCACCTCTAATTTTTCCTTTCACCATTGTTTTGATGCATTAATAGTCCATTTTTTGTGATCCTAAGTCCCAACTAAGACCTATAGTTACTCGCTTTAATTATTTCAATAATTTTCAATCCTTCCTTAATTGATTCAACTTATTCTTTAATTGCATCCTGCATACTCTCTTCTAATTCTTTTTTTTTTTATTTTTTATTATGTCCTGTCATCCCTCTTTGTTGAAAACCATATCGTGGGCATATTCTTTTAAACATAGATCACAAAATATCATCTATGTATCTCTTTCCCACATTGCAGAAGCTTCACTTTCCTTGTCTTTCCCATTTAAACCTCAAATTTTAATGAGAGAAGAAAGAAAAATATGTGACAATATATAAATATTATAAAATAAAATGATATAGCATATATGTTAATTAATCGTTACATTCAATTGAAATGACATGTATTGATTACTGTCACACAAAGACCACAATATATTACCATCCACCAACGTCACTTTCCTATAATGTTTCAACATCGTCTCATGAAAAAAGAGCATGACTAAAAGTTCCTCTAGCTAGCATACACTAACCCCACATATTCAACTAGCATACACCATCTCCACATAGTTGATTCATCAAAAAAAACTTTTTTTACATGCCTAGCACACAATTCTAATTAGTTTACTAAACATCAGGCCCCAAAATATTGAGCTTTATAACCATGAAGCTTTCAAATCAGTAAAACCGCATCAAAAAAAAAAAAAACTATTACCACATAAAAAAACATAGGCAATTCATGCCTCAATCGCAAAATAGGGTCAAATACGACTATCATCAATCTACGAACTTCATATTAATCTAAACACATAAGAATTGTGTGCTGAGTTTGTATGTCAATCTACAAATACCACTGAACGAACCAACAGAGAAAGCAAGAACTTTCATATAACAAACATCCACCATAATTCACTAATAAGAAAAGAGAGATCAAACCTTCCACAGAACACAACCACCATAACAAGAAAATAGGCATGAACTAGCATCTATCATAATTCACTACTCGCCAAATTCATAGATTTTACATCCCCGCATTCCCAACAAAGAGATCGAATGGTATAGACATGATCGAACCCCAAAAGAGAAGAAAATATCTCCCAAATGTGAACCAACTCATAGACAGATAACACATGCCAACAAAAAACTCAAACCACTACATATCTCTCAAATGCAAACTAACACAGAGAAAACAACGGAAAAAATTTAGGGCAAAGAGCTCCAAACCAACGCAGAGTCAATGGCAAAAACCGAAGCACAAAACATTGATGCATAGCTAAACAAAATCACCAAAAAAGTGAGCAATATCAAAAAATGCAGCAACCAACCCATAAAAAATCGGACAGAGATCGAAGTTACCTTCAAACAGATCGGAGCAGAGAGGGGAGATAAGAAGAACAAAGATTGAAGGTACCTCGAATGGGATCCTTCATTGTGTGGCACAGAGAAGCTCGAAGTTAGGGCAAAGAAGCTCGAAGTTAAGGGAAGAGCAGAATAATGGAACAGCAAAAATTTTTTTTGCATACCATTTGTAGTACAAAGATTCTCTCGAAAAAAGTAATGTATCTAAGATATATATATATATATATATATATATTCTCTGATATGGAGTCGGCATCAGCGGGCTGCTCTGCTAGGGTTTCGCCCGATGGCGAAAATCTTTGCCAACTCATTCATTTTTTCACTCCTTTGGCTTCGTCATGCTCGACAACGAACGGTTCGCACAACCGACTTCTCCTATTTCGATTTTTTCGTCTTCCACTGGTTTCTCCATCGTCATTGGCTCGCTTTGTCTGCTTCGACACCGACTAAGGGTCGCGTCTGCGTCATTCTTTGATTTCGACGCCGACAGCTTCATCGGGCGTTCGCCTCTCCCTGCTTCTGAGTTTTCGGGACTTTGCAGAAAGAGGCGCCGACATTTCTTTCTTCTATCCCGGTTTCGATTTCTGATTATATCGGGCTAGCAGGTCCCTGCTCTGATGGTGCTCCCTCCTTCTGAACTTGGCAAAGCCTCATGTGCCCACGTGATGGGCAATCCTCAGGTGAAGTCGGCGATTGTCTTCCCCTCAAGCTATAAGGACTGTCGTGATTGTATAGGTGATTGCCCTTTTGTTAAGAAGTCAAGTAAAAAATGGGAAAAAGTTGCAATCTTTTTTTCTGACTTAAAAAATTTCAACCCTGCTGAGAAATTCAAGTTCGCTTTCATTGAAAAATTTCAGTGGGGGCACCCACCTATGAAAGTTTTCAGAAAGAGTGTTGATGATCTCAAACTAGTAAACAAGTGGAAAATGGAACTCATTGATGGGCGACATGTGTTGATTCAATTAACTGTGGTTGAAGATTGCACCCTAATTTTCTCCAAAAAATATCTTAATACTACAGGCAAGTCAATAAAGTTACTTAAGTGGTCTCCTGACTTTGACCCAAATAATGAAACTCCTACTGTACCGGTATGATTTAGTCTACCTAGTCTCAAGCTGCATTTTTTTAATCATCAGGTTCTCTACTCTATTGGGGTCATACTTGAGGACCCTATGAAGCTAGATCTACCCAGTTTTAATCTAACCAGACCCTCTGTGGCCAGAATACATGTGAAAAGAGATATTACTTTACCTGATATTACCGAAGTCAGGCTGGGCACAACTCATAATGGATATTGGTAACAAATTATCATAGAACACAGACCTCCTTATTGTACCCATTATAAGATATTTAGGCATACCCTTGATAAATGTCACAAGCTTCATCCTAATTTAAAACCTAAAGTTCAAGTGAATAAGGAGGGGTCTAAGCCCACAGCTCTGGACATATCTGCTCCAACTAGGGAGGAAACTACCACAAGACAGGATTTGGTGACTGATCTAATTGCTCCTGTGGACCCCCCCCATCACAATACTTTTATTGTTTCTGCGATTGATGTGATGTTGGATGGCTCTGTTGAGCAACCTACACCTTCAAAACCTTTTGAAAGCAGTACTGAAGGATCCTTACCTACAAAGAATAGTGTTCGGACTGATAATCATGAGAACTTTGCAGCTCCCCATCTTCAAGAAGTATCCGGTGTAGAAGCGACAACTCATACTTCAGATATACTAGAAACTATTGTGGGTACAACGGTTAGCAATCCTTCTGCTACAGCTTCACCACCTCATCCGAATGATCAATCTTCGGATGACGAATGGCATGTTTACACTTCTAGGAGGAAGAAGAAGAATGGAGATCTACTTTAGCTAAGGAGTCTAATAGATGATACTTTGGTTACTTAAGGTAATTATACACAACTCACCAATTTGTTAGTTAGCTCTCTTCCGAGAACTAGAAGCAAAGGCAGAGGCAGCACTAAATTGGGTCGTCCCTAACTATTTCCGCACTGTGATGGTTTGGTTTTTTCTTTTTTAATTTTATATGTACCCTCGGTGGAAGAAATATTACATCAGTACTACGCACGTAAAAATAACGTGTGTAGCCAATCAAAACACGCCACGACATCTCGAGCGGTAGAGCAAAAAAAACGGCGCAGTAACACGGAGAATATTCCCTCCTGTGTTATGCATGTGTTATTGCGCGTTATTCATGTGTTATTGTGTGTTATTCATGTGTTATTGATGTGTTATTGTGTTATTNGTATATCACATTAAAAATAACGTTATTGTCATTTTTTAAAAGTAAAATACACCTTTTAATGCATAGGATTAGAGAACCACAGTGCTATGTATGTAAATATGAAAGTTTAGGTGTAGATATGTAAATACATAAGAATTGTGTGCTAGGTAGTAAATTCCTCAGGGCATTTACAGACATGTCACACAATTCTTATGTATTTACATATCTAACACTCGAACTTCAATATTTACATGCATAGCACTCAAATATTTAATATCCACTCAAATTTACCACTATCACCTACTTTCAAAAGTGAACCACACATTTTTCATGCATAAAATTTTCACTCCAAAAACTTATGCAAGTAAATATGTAAGTTTACATATTAGGCATGTAAATACATAAGAATTATGTGATATGTGAGTAGATTTCCATAAAATCAATACATTAACATAATTCGTACGATTTTATTCGACCAGGTCCTAACGATGATGGAAGAAGTCAGAGTTAAACCTGATATCGTCACATACAGTCATCAGATGAATGCCTGGGGCTCAATGGGTAATATGACTAAATGCATGGATATATTTCATAAAATGTTGCAAGCAGGAATAGCTCCTGATGCTCAGGTTTATAGCATTCTTGCCAAAGGGTATGTTAGAGCAAGAGAACCTCATAAAGCAGAAGCCCTTCTTGCTGAAATGGAAGAATTTGATATTCAGCCTAATGTGGTAACCTTCACCACCATCATCAGTGGTTGGTGTAGTGCTGCTAAAATGGATAATGCGATGCAAATCTTAGCTAAAATGCGCGAACACGGAGTCTCTCCCAATATAAAAACGTTTGAAACACTTATATGGGGTTATGGAGAGGCAAAGCAGCCATGGAAGGCAGAAGAGATTCTCCAGATGATGAGAGATGCCGGGGTGGTTGCAGGAATTAACAGTATTGTTCTTGTTGCTGAAGCCTGGAAAGCTGTTGGATTGCAGAATGAGGCGAGCAGGATATTGAAATCCTTCGATGATCGAGAATCGAGATTTTTAAATGATTATCCGTCGAAGAACTCGGAAATGGTTCATCAGAAACAAAATTTGGTCACAGTAATTGAAAGAGACGAGGTTAATGGATCGTATGGGAGGAAAATTTCAATCGGAGATGGTGTGAGAGGTGCTGTGAGGTCAAGCTTTCGGCATCTTCCTCGTCGGCTTGGATTTAAGGTTCCTGTTTTTTGTAGAAAGGAGAGTCAGATTCAACATGGAATTTGTGGACCGTTGCTGAATTCATGCAGACTGGTGTTCTACAACTAAGTGATGAATCCCATGAAGAAACTTATCTGAAATTCATAATGGATCTCGAGCAAAATTATCAGGTTTATTTTCTTGATGCTCTATTTGTCCTTTTGCATATAAAGTTTGCATTGTATTATATAAATGGG
>JXCR01146695.1:151471-215121 GCA_002079205.1 Phalaenopsis hybrid cultivar
TATATATATATATATATATATATAATTTTATTTTATTCTTGGGATTTAAAACGTTAGACCCCATTTTGGAGATCAAAGGTATTATGCAACCTAGTCGTTCGTGGTGACAAACATGAGCAACAGGGAGGGGTTAATTGAACTCAGATATGGAGCAACCAACCAGGCATCATGAAAGGCTTATGACAACCAAATCGAATCATGGTACCTTATATTGTCTTGAAAAGAGTGATATAAAACAGGGCCATATACTACATACCATAAACCATACTAATCATTTCATTTTCAAAGAGTTTTATGCACTAACTGCATAGGTTTATTGTTATTCTACAGAGTTGTTTATTCCTTAAACATCAAAAATAAAACTAAATAACATCCCCTGTGTTCGAATTTCTTGTAATAAAATTTAATCAGCATTAGTAACACAAGTTCTTTAATTTAATTATAACACTTTTAGCATAATTGCATCACATTAACAATGATAGTTTTCAAGAAAAGCAATAGATGTATTAAGCACAACTAAAAAAGGCTAATAGCATTACCACTGGAGATGAGATCACCAAGCGGTAGACTGATGACATGAAATCAAGATTTGAACCTGGCACAATACTGCATGAGCTAGAGGGCAGTGGGAAAAACCATGGCTTGAGGTCCCCAATCTTCATTGGCTTCTGATCCTGGGAAAGAAAATATGCTGAGTTATCATTAATTTGTTGTCGAGAACATTCATTCTAAAGACTACTTTGATAAAAGAAACATGTTCATCCATAGATGAAATAGGCCCAAAGTAATAGTTAGAAAGGAGAAAGAAAACTCCAAATGATGAGAATATCATATGTCAAAGGCAATAATGAATAGGGAAAGATAAAGTGATGTATTATGGAAAATCAAAATACCCTTTTGCAGAAAACAATTACTTGAAAAAAATATATAAAAATCATAGGGTATTAGAAATATGACATTTAGCAACTATCATGCAACTCGCAATGTTTTACTAGGGTCGTAGACAAGAAAGCTCAAGACTGACAGGTAATTGCAGCTCATTTACAATAATGCATCCCAGAGTGGTAAGAGAACNAATACATAAAAATCATAGGGTATTAGAAATATGACATTTAGCAACTATCATGCAACTCGCAATGACTTACTAGGGTCGTAGACAAGAAAGCTCAAGACTGACAAGTAATTGCAGCTCATTTACAATAATGCATCCCAGAGTGGTAAGAGAACAACAGGCCAAAGCAGTATTTTAGGGTTTGTTTGGGATAAATTTCATTTTTTGTTTATTGTTTTGTTTTTTTTTTATTTTGAAAATATAAAATTTTAAAAACATTTTCTGTTTGTTTTTATTTTTATTTTCAAAAATAAATTAACTTATTTTGAGTGTTTTTCAAAACAACTAAACACCCTATAACATACCAAATATATTTTATTTCAAATAAAAATATATAAAAAATAATAAATAATAATAAATAAATAAATAAAATTAAAAGTGATCTCAAACGGCCCCTCAGAAATTTCCAGTGTCTTTGCAAGGTAATGCATCAACCACTCCACTAAATTCAAATCCATAAATTCTTCAGTTTTCCCTAATATAAATTTGAACATGAGGCTCCTTGGATATTAAAACATATAATAACCTCAAGCTAATAAAGAAGATCATTATCATCATCATTGACAGTAATGCAAGAATTGCTGTTGAATTTCATAATCAGGCACGACACTGACAAAAATGAGTCAAATAAATAATGGAAAAACTTAATGAATACCTTGTGATTTGCCACCNAATTATCATCATCATTGACAGTAATGCAAGAATTGCTGTTGAATTTCATAATGAGGCACGACACTGACAAAAATGAGTCAAATAAATAATGGAAAAACTTAATGAATACCTTGTGATTTGCCACCNATTTTTATTTTCAAAAAAAAATTAGCTTATTTTGAGTGTTTTTCAAAGCAACTAAACACCCTATAACATACCAAATATATTTTATTTAAAATAAAAAAATATAAAAAATAATAAATAATAATAAATAAATAAATAAAATTAAAAGTGATCCCAAACTGCGCCTCAGAAATTTCCAGTGTCTTTGCAAGGTAGTGCATCAACCACTCCACTAAATTCAAATCCATAAATTCTTCTGTTTTCCCTAATATAAATTTGAACATGAGGCTCCTTGGATATTAAAACATATAATAACCTCAAGCTAATAAAGAAGATCATTATCATCATCATTGACAGTAATGCAAGGATTGCTGTTGAATTTCATAATGAGGCACACTGACAAAAATGAGTCAAATAAATAATAGAAAGACTTAATGAATACCTTGTGATTTGCCACCTTAGACATCTCTATAGAACAAAACAATGGAAGCCCCTCATTCAAAACAGAAAGCACCAAATGTCCGTCAAAGATATCAAAGTCCTGAAAGAGCGTATCTTGATCTGGCTCTATAATAACCTTTGAGTAAAAGGCACATTGCAACCAATTAGTCGCAGCAGAAAAAAAGAATTTTGCCAAAAAAAAAAAAAGGCAAAGAGAAGAAAGTATTATTGTCTAGCAAGACTGTGTTTGTAAGGAACCAAACGGAAAAAATAAGTGAATTGGACCACAAATACTTTTAAAATTTTGCCCCTTTATCACAAAATAACACCAAGAAATGATACACAATAAGTTCACCAAACTGCAATGAAAAATAGACAATAATTACAGCAGATTAATTCACTGACCTTTCCGATAAGGTCTTAATAAGTGAGCATGCATCAATAAATAGAAAAAAAAAGGACTTCAGTAACATTATTTAAGAATAAATTCTATGTATATGAATATTATAAAAATTGGATTCATGTCTCATATTCAAGTTAAAATTTCTTTTGAGTATGGAAGCCCAATATCTTATTTCAGTAATTGCAGTAATTGTAGAAAATGTTCAAAAGCCGATCCCTAATAACTCATAATAGCTAACAATGATCATAAATGGCATGAACCACAAAAAAAAAAAAAAAAAAAAACACATCTCCCTTGTTTAGAAGCCCCACAAGTATGCAAAATTAAGATCTTATGCAATAATTCCTAAAAATCCGGCAAAAATATGGTTAAATGCATATTTTTCTGCAAGTGAAACACAAAGGCATTTCTGATGTGTTATTATTAAAATGGCAAGTAGTGGCACCACCAGTATAATTCAACTTAAAAAGATAGCAATCATATCCTTCTGTTGTTCCATCACCCGCTCTTTTCACTACATTTTCAACCTTATATTTCAATTAAGGCTCCATACCGAGGTAAATTATAATCATTCACAGACAATGCTACACAAGCTCCTAGAGACTAAAAACATAATTAACAATTATATCCCACTCCCCAGATGCTTTGGAGTTGTGATAACTTTAAAAAACAGAGAACTAAGAGAAATAGAAACATGAAAGGAAGCCACAGCAGGAAAATAGCACTAGAGGAGAAAGTGGTTTTTTTTTTATTTTAAATAAAGAATATCCTTAAAAAAACTTAATGAATCTTTATTGATTAAATAACATCAGAAGACACCTAAAATTGGGAGTAGAACAACATTATAATACGACATGGTGAAGAGAGTCCTGACATGCCATCTATAAAAAGCTGTTTAAGGTTGTCTAGACAAAGCTGAAAAAGCAACATAAGTACTGTCAACAACTAAAATTACATGTCAAATTAGAAGATAAAGGAATCTCTCGGGAATTAAATTAGTATATACCAATCTGTTTGTTGATGAACCTAACTATAACTATAAAACACTTATTACTAACCATGTAGCAAGCATAATCTCATGGATAAGTGACTTCAAATTTGTGAAATTGCAGAGTATAAACTCCAAGCTACTTCAACTAGTTTGAAGAACTTCTACCTGCCAATTGGTCAGCAATAACTTATCAGCTTGACATCTAACTAAATGAAAACCATTTGCGGCTGCCATTTCTTCTGAACAAGCGTTTGTAAGAATATAAAAGTAACCATAGTGGTGCTCCAGGAAGTACTGCACACCAGGAACACGATTTCGAACAGGCCAAATTCCATCATTTAAATTTATTGCATCGATCACATATACCTGTTAAAAAGCTCAACTTCCGATAGATAAAGCAGTTTAGAAATGTAAAAAGCTAAGGTTAACTATGTATTTACATAATTTTTACATTTATACGACCCAAATTTTGCATAGCACATAAAACATATCATCATTTTAACTTCTAAAAAGTGAAAAATACACCTCTTTATGCATAGGTAGGTAAAAATTGAAGTTAGGTTTTAGATATGTAAATATATGGGAATCGAGTTGTATGTATGTAAATCTTCCTCATATTTAATACAACAAACTGANAAAGAAGCAAGACTAAAAATGTGTTTGTAAGGAACCAAACGGAAAAAGTAAGTGAATTGGACCACAAATAATTTTAAAATTTTGGCTCTTTATCACAAAATAACACCAAGAAATGATACACAATAACACCAAACTGCAATGAAAAATAGACAATAATTACATCAGTTTAATTCACTGACCTTTCCAATAAGGTCTTAATAAGTGAGCATGCATCAATAAATAGAAAAAAAAGGACTTCAGTAACATTATTTAAGAATAAATTCTATGTATATGAATACTATAAGAATTGCATTCATGTCTCATATTCAAGTTAAAAAAAATTTTGAGTTTGGAAGCCCAATATCTTATTTTAGTAATTGCAGTAATTGTAGAAAATTTTCAAAAGCCGATCCCTAATAACTCATAATAGCTAACAATGATCATAAATGGCATGAACGACGAAAAAAAAAAAAAAAAAAAAAANCTCATATTCCAGTTAAAAAAAATTTTTAGTTTGGAAGCCCAATATCTTATTTCAGTAATTGCAGTAATTGTAGAAAATGTTCAAAAGCCGATCCCTAATAACTCATAATAGCTAACAATGATCATAAATGGCATGAACCACAAAAAAAAAACAAAGAAAAAACACATCTCCCTTGTTTAGAAGCCCCACAAGTATGCAAAATTAAGATCTTATGCAATAATTCCTAAAAATCCGGCAAAAGTATGGTTAAATGCATATTTTTTCTGCAAGTGAAACACAAAGGCATTTCTGATGTGTTATTATTAAAATGGCATGTAGTGGCACCACCAGCATAATTCAACTTAAAAAAATAGCAATCATATCCTTCTGTTGTTCCATCACCCGCTCTTTTCACTACATTTTCAACCTTATATTTCAATTANCGTTATTATTAAAATGGCATGTAGTGGCACCACCAGTATAATTAAACTTGAAAAGATAGCAATCATATCCTTCGGTTGTTCCATCACCCTCTCTTTTCACTACACTTTCAACCTTATATTTCAATTAAGGCTCCATACCGAGACAAATTATAATCATTCACAGACAATGCTACACAAGCTCCTAGAGACTAAAAATATAATTAACAATTATATCCCACTCCCAAGATGCTTTGGAGTTGTGATAGCTAAAAAAAACAGAGAACTAAGAGAACTAGAAACACGAAAGGAAGCCACAGCAGGAAAATAGCACTAGAGGAAAAAGTGGTTTTTTTTATTTATTTATTTTAAATAAAGAATATCCTTAAAAAAACTTGATGAATCTTTTAGTGATTAAATAACATCAGAAGACACCTAAAATTGGGAGTAGAACAACATTATAATACGACATGGNCAAATTATAATCATTCACAGACAATGCTACACAAGCTCTTAGAGACCAAAAAACATAATTAACAATCATATCCCACTCCCAAGATGCTTTGGAGTTGTGATAACTAAAAAAACAGAGAACTAAGAGAAATAGAAACACAAAAGGAAGCCACAGCAGGAAAAAAGCACTAGAGGAGAAAGTGGTTTTTTTTTATTTTAAATAAAGAATATCCTTAAAAAAACTTAATGGATCTTTTAGTGATTAAATAACATCAGAAGACACCTAAAATTGGGAGTAGAACAACATTATAATACGACATGGTGTAGAGAGTCCTGACATCCGTGAAAACATCTATAAAAAGCTGTTTAAGGTTTTCTAGACAAATCTGAAAAAGCAACATAAGTAACTGTCAACAACTAAAATTACATGTCAAATTAGAAGATAAAGGAATCTCTCGGGTATTAAATTAGTATATACCTATCAGTTTGTTGATGAACCTAACTATAACTATAAAACACTTATTACTAACCATGTAGCAAGCAAAATCTCATGGATAAGTGACTTCAAATTTGTGAAATTGCAGAGTATAAACTCCAAGCTACTTTAACTAGTTTGAAGAACTTCTACCTGCCAATTCGTCAGCAATAACTTATCAGCTTGACATCTAACTAAATGAAAACCATTTGTGGCTGCCATTTCTTCTGAACAAGCGTTTGTAAGAATATAAAAGTAACCATAGTGGTGTTCCAGGAAGTACTGCACACCAGGAACACGATTTCGAACAGGCCAAATTCCATCTTTTAAATTCATTGCATCGATCACATATACCTGTTAAAAGCTCAACTTCCGATAGATAAAGCAGTCTAGAAATGTAAAAAGCTAAGGTTAACTATGTATTTACATAATTTTTACATTTATACGACCCAAATTTTGCATATCACATAAAAAATATCATCATTTTAACTTCTAAAAAGTGAAAAATACACCTCTTCATGCATGGGTAGGTAAAAATTGAAGTTAGGTGTTAGATATGTAAATATATGGGAATCGAGTTGTATGTATGTAAATCTTCCTCATATTTAATACAACAAACTGAAACATGACCTTCCTCGGATGATGACCTCGAGTTAGAATTTACTGTGATATATTTCCCATCTTTTGTGCTTGCAATGTCTACACAACAACTTAAATTGTTCTCGGTAAAAATAAGATCATCTACCATACTTGACCATAAGTTTGTCGAGAAGATTCTGTCAAAGATAAGCTGGTCACTAGCACAAGAAAACTGGAGGCAAAAACTCACAGATGAATCAAACAATAAGAATTAATGAAGGTGAACCTGTAAGGCCGCTGACTTTCGTTACAAACTGTATATAACAAAGAACTGCTGTCACCAGCCCAAGCCAAGCTAACAACCCCCTTTCTTTTTGGATCTGAAGCGATTTGTCCAGTTTGAAGGTCTTTAACAAGAAGCATGAACATTTCACTCCCAGAGGTGTCCAAAGTATATGCAATGAATCTATGGTCTGGAGAGATTCTACAAGTACCTATGTGTACATATCCTGTTGGTCAAACAAAAAAGGGCAAAAAATAATCAAAATATAACCAAAACGGCTGATTAAAAAATCCATCCAAACTCCAAAAGTTACATTATGGTTAAAAGAAACGAACTATGGCATGTAAAATGTACGTATCTTATTGGACTTCAAACTATAGTTAAAGTATAAACCATGAGACTGAAACTCAAGCATTAGTTTGCATCAGCAAAGCTAGAGAAGTCACATAATAGTTAACTTATTAGGGTTACAATGCTATCATGATCTTTAGAGTTGAGAGTGTAAGAGAAATTCAAGTAGGATTAAGTTATTTTTGATAACTAGTAAACTTATTAGGGTTTTGCATGATTAGATGAATTTCTGTTCAGTGTATATGGAGTAAAGTTTTAAAATGACAAAATTTTTGCTCAGGCATCGTTCAAATAATCTTATGCTAGTTTATTGTTTATCCTAGTAGCCGAAAACATCAGTTAGTCATGTGAATAATAAATAGGGTAACTTAATAGCTATGATTAATTGGATGCATTATTAAAATGCTATTTGATACCGGAGTTCACCCAACCCACGATAGAAATGAAATATTAAAGTTGAAATTCAAAACGATTACAACGAAGACTCTTCAAAACATAAACTAAATGCAAACAAACACAAACAGCACCCAGGTATGAGGATGAATGTGGTGTACCCCTGCTGGGCAGCAGGAGGGAGGGTTGGTTGGGGCTTGCGGCAGCAACCAAAAGTCTAATGTGGATAGGCTGCAGCAGGAAGAGGGAGAGCTGGCTGGAGCTTGTGGCAGCAACCGGAAGGCGGACATGGATAGGCGGCAACATTAGAAGATTGGGCATTAGGTGTGGCAGTAGGTGGAGGTGAGAGTGCAGGTAGCAAGATAGGGCAGTGCAACTGTAAAGGGAAAATAGTGTGCGGGAGGGAATTACGGGTTGGATGGTATTGTTGGAGGACTGGAGGGGTTGGAACGGGTGGTAGAGGGGTTACGGCAAGGCAGATAATTAATATTCGAGTTACGGTTGGGAGGAAGTAGACGGGAAGCGAGTCACCACATTCCAGCGGCTAGCAGAGGCCAAACGGGTGATTGCAGGAGTGTTGGGAGGTGGACTACAGAGAGCAGAGGTGTTTGGTATAGATAGACGGTAGCAAGGAGATGCGCAGGAAAGTTGGGGAATATTAGTGTCCCCTCGGGATCAATTTGCAGTCGGAGCGCCCCTTAAAACCTTGGAGAAGATCGTCATCTCGAACGAGTTAGAGCCAGAGCACCTTATTGAAGTCGAAAACGACCCTAGAAGAAAAAAGGGGAAAGTTGGTGGCTGTCCAAACAAAAATCACTCCAAAGACTGAGCAATAAAACCAAATAACATATTTATAATAAAATAAGATAACTAAGAGGGGATGGGAAAGAAGAAGGCGGTTATCCTCCAACCCTAATTAGGTCGGTCGGTTCAGCCTCCCTGTCGAACCAGCACCCCTTCCTAAATCGATAGCCCGGTTCACCCCCTGCAACACTGTGTTGGTCTTCCGAGTTCAGCCAGAATTTTATTCATCGCCTTCAATCCTAGCACTACCGATATAACATTGTCGACTATACTGTCTCCCAAAACACCTGAGAATTTTCCTCCACTTGATAGCATAAATCCATATCAATCCACTCTCCTGAGGGTACACTACTGAACTGAGTCTGTGTGTCTCACTTATGTTGTTGAATACTCCCAAAGTAATCCACGGTCGGCTCAACTTGATCTCAAGTGAGGGTAGCCTGAACCTCACCGAACAGTGTTGTCCATGTAGTAATGTTTCCAGTGATATCCTGAATTGCTCTCTGTTATGACTATCTCGTATCTGGAGCTTGTTTCTCAATCACTATCATCTTCTGTCGTCACCAAAACTGGTCCCACCTATGTTGCTCTGCTGGCAAGGGCACCTGTGATCTCGGGCTCTCCTAAAAGGGGAATGGAAATGTGTTTCCCATCCTTGGTGAAAGAGTAGGTGTTTTTGAATCTATCGTGCTGAGTCATGTAATCAAATTGCCACGATCTCCCCAACAAAAGGTGGCAGGCATCCATGGGGACCACATCGCACCACACATGATTCTATAGCTGGCCTCCAATCAAGAACTCCACGAGGCAACTCCTACCAATATTGACGATATTATCTTTTTCAACCATTTCAAAAAATAAAACATGAAGTGTCTCTAAGTCATGAGACCCAACTTCTCCACCATTTGTATAAATGTCACATTCTTACTTCTCCCTCCATCGATCATGAGAAGGCATATTTTATATTCACAATGCAACAGGTGAAGAATATGTTGCTGCAAAGCCAATGTGAATCCCTCGTATCCTTAGACCGTAGGACCTGTCGATCCACGAGCGACTCTCCTTCATCCGGTGGAAGATGATACAACTCACTTTATTCCTCAGCGGGCTCCTTGCCGCTAACCTCCAAAGTGTCAAACTCAATCAAAAGAAAACTCGGCTTGTCGGGCAACTGGAGGTGATGTGCTCAAATTTGTGGCATCTATAGCATTTCCTGGTGGGGACTGTAGTAGCTGTGCTACTCTTCCCAGGCTTCTTCTCACTATTGTTGGTTTTATCCTTATCTGAACTAGTTTTCTCAACTTCTTGAGGCATGCTCCTGCTAGTGTCTCAAACTATGGGTGGCTACCTGACTGGTGATGATTGTCTGCTCTATTTTTGCTGCCTTTCCACTTTCGATGCTAATGTCTGGACACCTCCAAATGACCAATAACGTTGCAGATGCACCACATTGCTAATAGCAAGCTTCAGACCCCCAGATAACAAGTTATGGTGTGTTCCTCTGGCTCGACCAAATCAAACTTCATCTGCAATAAGTTAAACTTCGTCGTGAACTCCTTCACTAATAGATCTCACTGTTGTAGGTGGAGTCTCGGAAGTATATCATGTATGTAATGAGGAGGTAGGTATTCTCTGTGCTATTTTACTCATCTCTTCCCACTTGATAATCTTGGCATTGCCCTCTCTTTCTCTATCTTTGTAAGTTGTCCCACCACAAAGAGGCATTCTATCTCAATTTGATAGCTGCTAGTTTTACTCTTTTATCTTCTAGCATATATCTGTACTCAAACATTCTCTCAACTGACTGTAGTCATTCGATGAAATCTTTGAGATCCATACCTCCATCGAACTCTAGTAGATTCACCCTTTATTTTTAAGCCTTTGTATCCTCCTTATGTTGGCTCTTCTCTCGACGCCATCTGATACTGGATTCCAAAGCATCGTGGCTTGACTTCTGCATCACAAAAGTCCTCCCAATTGAAGGAATTCAGAATCTCATCTTTTGCTCCTCTTCGACTCTCCAGATCTTGATCAAAGATAATCTCCCCATACTTTTCATCCTTAATGCCTGCAAGTCCTCAATGAAGTCGAAGAATCACCCAATATATCTCTTTTCGGGCAGCTCGAGCATGTATGTTCTTGGTGGCATGGCTAAGATTTAGGATTGCGAGGTGAAGGAGGGTGTAGGACACTAGTCGACGGTGTCAAAAAAATTAATTTGGAGTTGCTTATTATGAAAATCAGCAAATAAAAAATAGGATTAGGTCAAAATTTATCTATGATTTAGGAATAGAAAAATAAATTTATGCAGGGGTAAGGCGGATGCTAAGAAACCCTGGGATATGACTGAGATTAGGTTAGCTCTGATACCAAATAATACCTGAGTTAACCCAAACGACAATACAAATGAAATATTATCGTTGAAATTCAAAACGATTACAATGAAGACTCTTTCAAATAGGAGATAAATGACAAACAACACCCTAAGGTAAGGACAAACGTGGTGTGCCCCGGCCGGGGCAACAGGAGGGATGGCTTGTTGGGTCTTGCAACAGCAACCGAAAAGTTGATCTGGATAGGCGGTAGTAGCAAGAGGATGGGCATTAGGCGCAACAGTGTGTGAGGGTGAAAGGGGTTGTGCGGGTAGATGGGTAAGGCGGTGCGACTTTGAAGGGAAAATAGGGTGCTGGAGGGAGTTACGGGTTAAGAGGAAGGTTGGTGGTATTGTTGGAGGACTGAAGGGCTTTGAATTGATGGTATGAGGATTACAAAAAGGCAAAGATCTGGTATTGGAATTATGGCTGGAAGGAAGTAGACGAGAAGTGTGTTGCCGCATTCCAATGACTGATAGAGGGAAAAGGAGATTGGAGTGCTAAGAGGTTGATGGCAGAGAGCAAAGGGGTGTGAGAGAGATAGACAATAGTAGGAAGATGCGGAGGAAAGTTGGTGAAGATAAGTGTCCCTACGGGATCAAGTTATGGCAAGAGGATCCCTCGAACTCTTAAAGAAAATCATCAACTCGGATGAGTCACAATCGTAGCACCTTCCCACCGTAGGGTACAACCCTAGGAAGGAAAAGAAGGAAGTTAGAGACAGTCCAAACAAAAATCACCACATAAATTGAATAGTAAAATCAAATAGCATATTTATAATAAACTAAGATAACTAGGAGGGAGGAAAAGGAGGAGTCGGTAGTCCTCCAACCATAATTAGGTTAGTTCAGTTCAACCTCCTACTAAACTGGCATCCCTTGTTGACTTGATAGCTTGGTTCAGTCCCCTGCAGCCCTGCACAGCTAAGCACAACAATCATTACTAGGTCTAACCCATCTTAGACATAAACTTAACTCTTAAACCTTAATCAAATTAGGCTTAATTCTAATCTCTAGGTCTAACCCATCTTAGACCTAAACTTAACTTTTAAGCCTTAATCAAATTAGGCTTAATCCTAATCTTTAGGTCTAACCCATCTTAGACCTAAATTTAACCCTTAAGCCTTTATCAAATTAGGCTTAACCCAAATCTTTAGATCTAACCCATCTTAGACTTAAATTTAACCCATAAGCCTTAATCAAATTAAGCTTAACCCAAATCTTTAGGTCTAACCCATCTTAGACATAAACTTAATCCTCAAGCCTTAATCAAATTAGGCTTAACCCTAAGTTTTAGGTCTAACTCATCTTAGACTAAAATTAACCCTTAAGCCTAAATCAAATTAAGCTTAACCCTAATCCTTAAGTCTAACCAAACTTAAACTTAACCATAAATCTTGGGTCTAACCCACATCAGACCCAACCTAAACCTTTAATCTTAGGTTCAACCAAAGTGAAACCTAAACCTAAACCTTCGGTCTAACCCATATTAAACCCAATCTTAACCTTAACACTTAGGTTCAATCTAAATTGAATCTAAGTCTAAGTCCAAACGAAATTGGACTTAACCATAACACTTAGGTTCAACCTCAATCGAACATAAGTCTAACCAAATTGGACTTAACCATAACACTTAGGTTCAACCTAAATTGAACCTAAGCCTAAGTCCAAACCAAATTGGACTTAACCTTAACTCTTATATTCAATCCAAGTTGAATCTAAGTCTAAGTCCAAACGAATTTGGGACTTAAACCCCATCCTAATTAGGTTTAAACTAAATTAAACCTAATTAATTGACTAAGTCTTAACCATATTATACTTAGTTAAACCCTATCCTAATTAGGTCTAACCTAATTTAAACCTAATTAATTAACTAAGTCTTAACCATATTAGACTTAGTTAAACTCTATTAGGTTTAACCTAAATTAAACCTAATTAATTAACTAAGTTTTAATCACATTAGATTTAGTTAAACCCTATTTAAATAGGTTTAACCTAAATTAAACCTAATTAATTAACTAGGTCTTAACCACATTACACTTAGTTAAACATTATGCTAATTAGATTTAACCTCAATTAAACCTACTTAATAAACTCAAATAAACTTAATTATTTAACTAAGTCTTAACCACACTACTTAGTTAAACTTAAAACCTTAAGCCTAACGCATATTAGGCTTAGTCAACCTAAATTTTAGGTTCAACCCATACTGAACCTAAGTCAACTTAAAACTTACGATCAGCCTACATTGAACCTAAGCCAACCCAAACCTTAGGTTCAATCTAAATTGACCTAAGTCAACCCAAATCTTAGGTTCAACCCACACTGAACCTAAGTTAACCTAAATCTTAGGTTCAACCCAAAGCGAACCTAAGTCAACCTAAAACTTAGGATCAACTCACATTGAACCTAAGTCAGCCTAAAACTTAGGTTCAACCCATACAGAACCTAAGTTAATCCAAATCATGGTTCAGCCCAAAGTAAACCTACGTCAACCTAAGCCTTAAGGGGCCTAAATCAATTTAAGTTCAACCTAAATTGAACATAAGTCAAACTCTAAATTCAACTCACTTGAATTTATCAACTAATTCATCGTGTCGACACGACCTAACTAGGGTTAACGCAAATCAACTGAATCATCGGGCCTACCCAACGTAACTCGGGCCTACTCGATCTAACTCGGGTTAACCTAACTCAACTAAAACAACAGGTCAACATGACCTAATTTAGGTTAACTCAAATTAAATCACTGACGCAACCCAACTTAGCTTAGGGAATTTTAATCTTTGGGTTAGCCTGACCCCAGTCGAATTAACTCGACTTGAGATTCTACTTTAAATTTGAACTGTCTCAAATCAAGGATTACATCAAGTCTAAATTAATTCAGACTTCATACAAGTCTAATTAACTTAAACTTCGTATAACCCAGAGTTTTAACTTGAATTAGTTCAGCTTAACCAGCTCAATCTATAAGTTAACCAACTTAATTTTATTTGGCTTATTTTAAGTCAAATAAAAGCAAGTAAAACTAATTTGATTTTAATCAAGCTAAATCTGGGTTAATCCTATTAAACTGCGATCAATTTAAATAAGTTTAAAGATAATTCGAGGGACAATCAAGCTAATTTGTGTTAACTCGGATTATTTGGAACCTCATTCTAAATCAGTTCAACTCAGTATGAACTAGTCTAAACATGAAATAAGGTAAATGCAGGATCGGTGAGGTTTTGAGTTCGCATACGAGAATAAAAGCACATAGCTTCAGTTAGAGACAATTTGGGCTAAAGCACCAAGCCAACTTAAATGATATAAAATTCACTTTAAAAGTCATTAAAACTTAAACTTGAACCTTAAAATGCAATCTGATTTGAGAAGATACTAAGGAGAAGGTAACGCATGGTTGCTAACAAAATATGTTTCATTCACTCGTGACTAATCAAATCACAAACCTTGATGACCCGGGATGACAGAATCATGGGATTTTGATCAGGTCATCACAAACAAAAATGACAAAAATTAATTCGCTAAAAAATCGTAAGCAACCTAAAATTTTCAACCACTAAAATCCGAAAAAGACATTAAAAATTATATGAAATCTTAATGAACAAAGATCACCAAACGCAAATTTAAGTCAGTCTATCTTGGTTTACGAAGATCTCTTCGACTACGCAATTTGTTGTTGCTCACAAGAATCTTCATGTCATAGTAGGTTAACCACAGGACCACGGAGCCATAAACATCTTGTCCGGGTCGTCTAAAATTTAAAAATCAAAAAACAAAATAAATAAAACAAAAATGTTCAATCAAAGACAATTTGGGCTAAAGCACCAAGCCAACTTAAGTGATATAAAATTCACTTTAAAAGTCATTAAAACTTAAACTTGAACCTTAAAATACAACCTGATTTGAGAAGATACTAAGGAGGAGGTAACGCATGGTTGCTAACAAAATATGTTTCATTCACTCGTGACTAATCAAATCACAAACCTTAATGACCCGGGATGACGGAATCATGGGATTTTGATCAGGTCATCACAAACAAAAATGACAAAAATTAATTCGCTAATAAATCGTAAGCAACCTAAAATTTTCAACCACTAAAATCCGAAAAAGACATTAAAATTTATATGAAATCTTAATAAACAAAGATCACCAAACGCAAATTTAAGCCAGTCTATCCTGGTTTACGAAGATCTCTTCGACAACGCAATTTGTTGTTGCTGACAAGAATCTTCCTATCATAGTAGGTTGACCACGGGACCACGGATCCATAGACATCTTGCCCGGATCGTCTAAAATTTAAAAATCAACAAACAAAATAAATAAAACAAAAATGTTTTTTCCTACTAACTTTATTTTGTAGAGCTACTGAAGAAAAGGTGAACGTCATCACAAACGTTATCCTAAATTTTCTTAACTTTATTTTGCAGGACGATCGTTCCGGCCACTCAAGGCATAGATTAAGGAATCAACCTTAACAAAATTCTAGGATAGTTTGATATCAACTATTCTTTGAATAGGAAAGATTGACATTCTTTTCCTTAACATTATCTATGAATTCTCTGACGACAAATTTAAACCTTTAGAAGTTTTCTTAAATAATCCATGATTATTTAAGATATATTTAACTAAAGAGACTTGTCCCAATAGAAAGATATGAACCACTGAACAGGTATATAAACCTGAAATCTCTAGTATGATGTTTTTCATGAGGATTCTTTGGTAACAATAAATTTCTTTATGAAGGCTCATCAGACATTTATTTGTTTTCGTTATTGTTTCTGTTACTTTCCCTGATTTCTCCTCTCTTTTATCCATCAACATGGTATGAGTTGGAAGAATTCAGGAAAGGCGGGTAGTATAACAATAAACAAATTGGCAACTCCTCAAAATCGACATCAGCAAACGACGAGATCGAAGAATTGGCGACGTCGGCGACACTTGGGTTCCTCGCTTTATTAATCTTCAGTTCAGGATGTGCAATGAAACATTTCTCCATGTTATGGGCAAATATCCTACACCTTGAACAATAGTTAGGTTGATACTCCACCTTAGCTTTTTGCCAGGACCCAATATGGAGTGTGCCCATCCAAACTTCTTCTAGCAATGATAAAGTAACATCTTTTTCCACCATGCCTCTTGCGGCTGAAGGCCTATTAAATGTGTGAGTTATCAAATCAACCTTCATAGATTTTCCAAAAATTGTCCCCAAAGAAAAAAGAACTCTTAGGTTAAAATAATGTAACATAAATNTGGCAGAAGGCCTATTAAATGTATGAGTTGTCAAATCCACCTTCATAGATTTTCCAAAAATTGTCCCCAAAGAAAAAAGAACTCTTAGGTTAAAATAATGTAACATAAATCCAGGAAAAGTAATCCACATAGGAATAATTAGAGGTTCAGTGGCTGGATCAAAATTGAAAGTCCACTTTAAGACTTTCATTTGAGCATTCTCAATGAACCATGGCTTCCAGCAAAAAAGACTAGCATAGTCTTCTATCTTCCAAGATTAATGCTAATATGGCTACCATCCATTGCACCTATTTTCCATTCACCAAAT
The DNA here is from genome assembly GCA_002079205.1 of Phalaenopsis hybrid cultivar. Taxonomy (NCBI): domain Eukaryota; kingdom Viridiplantae; phylum Streptophyta; class Magnoliopsida; order Asparagales; family Orchidaceae; genus Phalaenopsis; species Phalaenopsis hybrid cultivar. The sequence goes on from JXCR01146695.1 coordinate 167,958, forward strand.
AGTTCCAGATTTTCAAAGAATTCTCGAATAATATCTTTGGATGGCATATGTGAATTNTTCCCTTCCAAGATTAGTCTAATATGGCTACCATCCATTGCACCTACTTTCCATTCACCAAATAGTTCCAGATTTTCAAAGAATTCTTGAATAATATTTTTGGATGGCATATGTGAATTTCCCTTCTAAAGCGAATATAAGAGGCTCAATTAACTTTGAGGTTTCAGATTNACTAGAGCGAATATAAGAGGCTCACTTAACTTCGAGGTTTCAGATTCAATAAAGAATAATATTGGCTTCTCATTCTTCCTTGCAGCCTTTTGATTAAGTCATCATCCCTCCCTTCAAATTCTTCATGCAGAACTTGTGGGAAAATCAGAGATGAGGCACCCACCCCTCTGCCCCCTTTGAGCACATCTGGAAATGAAGGTGTCGCCATCAGGAAAACAGCCTTTGTCCAAATAATGCAATAGAACCACCCAAAGACTCAAGAAAATAGAGGATGTGGCAATTACAAAAAAATTTCAAGACAATCAACTAATACCAATGTGCAGAAACCAAGAATTTGAATCATTAATAATCACAGAAATCATGATTACCGACGAAGATCAGCCCTAGCAATGGAGGGAAACCACCATTTGCGAGGGATTCAGTGCCAGAGAGAGAGAGAGAGAGAGAGAGAGAGATGTATGTATAACCTACTGAATGCACAAGAGCTTTATTTTCGACTATCTTTATCTAAGGGAAAGTCATGGTTATGATTGAATAAGAAGAGCAAGATTCAGCATTGAAGTACTATTATCCTCAAAAGTTGAGCCATCTCCATCTTGATATTGAGCCAGATTAGCAATTGACTGGGATTTGAACTTGATAAATTGTGATAATTTTTTGTCCATTATGGTAGTTATCTATACTTTTTGTCCATTGTGGTAGTTATCTGTATTTAATTAAACTGAATTTAATTATTATTAAAAAGACAATTATTCTAAAAGGCTTACCCATTTTATTAATGGCTTGGGCTTATATAGAGCCTAAAGATTTCTAAATAAATCCCTAGACTTCTACATACAAATAGGTAAGACCATACATTAGAAAAAAAATCACAACATTCCCCCTCATGATGGGCAAAAGATATCCACTAAACATAACCTAGATAAATCTAATGAGCTAAGTCCTTCGGTAAGGCAATCAACCACTTGCTCTCCAGTGGCTACATGACTTAGCTCCAATAATTTTCTATTCAAATTTTACTTAATGAAGAACCTATCAATCTCCAAATGACTGGTTCTATCAAGTTGCACCAAGTCGTTGGCAATATTGATCGCTGACTTATTGTCGCACCATAACTTCATTTGAGCTCCTTAGTCCACCTTGAGCTTTACCAACAATGTTACTATTCTTCGCCTCGGTTGTTAACCTTGCTGCTACTGAATGTATTTTGCTCTTCCAAGCCTACAAACATGCAGTATCCAAATGTTGACGTCCTGTCATCCATATAACTCGCCCGATCAGAGTCACAATAGCCCTTAATACTAACATATCAATTCTTCCCGAAGATCAAACCCTTCACTGATGCACTCTCCAGATACCTCAGAATCCGATACACTGCATCCATGTGACCTTCTTTGGATAATGCATGTAGTGACTCACCACACTAACTGCAAATGATATGTCAGGATAAGTGTGACTCAGATAGATGAGACGAACCACCAACCTCTAGTACCTCTCGCGATCAAGTGACTCTCTTGCCTCTACGCTCAAATTTTCCTTCTAATCAATTGGTGAAACTGCAGGCTTGCATCCCAACATACATGTCTCTGCAAGCAAGTTCAGCATATATTTCCTCTGAGATAGAACAATCTCCTCTGCTCCATGAGCCACCTCAATCCCAAGTATCTAAGATGTCTCAGGTCCTCCACCTCAAACTATTTGCCCAAACTTGTCTTCAGTTGAGCAATCTCTCCCTTATAATCCTCAGTGACAATCATATCATCCACATACACAGCAAGAAAAAAAATGTGACTACTATGTCGTCAAAATAATATTGAGAAGTCGACATTGATCTACTGATAGTCCATCTCTACCGTTGTTTTCCTAAACCTGTGAAACCAAGCTCAATTAAATTATTTCAAACCATACAGTGGCTTTCTCAATCTACATTCCTTGTCCACTGTTTAGTTCGTGTCGAAGCCTGGGGTATCTCCATGTACACTTATTCTAGGAGATCCCGATGAAGAAATGCATTATTCACATCCAGTAGGTGTAACCACCATCCATCATTTACTGCGAGAGAGATGAGTGTCATAATTGTGTTTATCTATGTCACTGGTACAAATATCTCATCATAATCGATGTCATACGTCTGACTATACCATTTAACCATCAATTGTGTTTTATAGCGATCAATCTTTCCTTTTAAGGTCAGCTTCACTATGAAGATTCATTTGCACATAACTACCTTTCTCACTACTGCTAGCAACACGAGCTCCCATGTTATGTTCTTATCGAGAGCACCAAGTTCTTCCAGCATTGTTGTCTTCCACTTTGAATCCTCCTTAAATACATGCCAACACTTGGGTATAGAAACAGTGGCCAAAGATGTAATGAAAGTTCTATGTAAAGGTGATATGTTAGAATATGAGACAAATTGGATAATTTCATGTGAGAAACCAAAATAATCAAGAGAATAACAATCAGGAGAATGGCCTGCATTGTTGCCAGAGATCCTCCTCAAATTCATGGGAGTGGTTGAATAAAAGAGAAGAATCATATCACCTATGCAATCAAATTTCAAGGTGGATGATGTAGATGTCTCAGAAGTCAGGGTAGACCGTGGCAAGATACTTGTTGGCACGAGTGGCACGGCAAACACCTTTCTCTCATTCTTTCTTTTCCTCCGTATAGACACCCTCAGCTCCCTTAAGCTTAAGTCCCACCACCTTCAGGCTCATTTCTTTATTTTTCGACTCTTCCTCAGTCAATGTTTGTCACACAATGGGACAAGGCATCGTTTCCATTTGTATCAATCTCTCACCATCACTACTTTTCCCCTATCGCCTCATACCTTCAACATCAGATGAGTCACCAAAGGATGAGATGTAGCATGGTTTAAATTCTCTAAAGTTCACATCCATACTCACAAATAATCTCCTCTATTGGGCTCCAACAAACATACCCCTTCTGAGTGGCAGAATATCTCACAAAAATACACTTCACAGCTCTGGAATCCAGCTTCTCTATTGATGGTTTATTATCCTTCACAATACACAACAAAATACCTTCAATGGAAAGATCTCACTATTATCTTCTTTCAATAAATCACAAAGAAATCGTCACTCCAACACACTTGAGGGCATTCTATTGATAATTGAGCGGCTATCAAAATAGTTTGCCCCCACAAGTGCTTTGGGACATTCATCGAGATCATCATGCTTCTGGTTAGCTTTAAAATGTGTCTATTCCTCCTTTCTGCTACTTCATTTTGTGTCGGTGTGTATAGACAAATGGTTTGATAGTGTATATCTTAGGCTGATAAGTACTACTCAAACGTCTTGTTGTTATATTATGTCCCATTATCATATCTCAATTCATTCACTACTACACCATGTTGTCTGAATTGCCCTGTGAAAATCTTTAAAGCAGGCAAACAAACTATTTTGTTTATCATCAAATATAACCAAGTAATAAGAGAAAAATAATCAATGAAAGTGACAAAATATCTAGATATTCATACATCTGAGTGCACGAAATCAAAAACACAAGAACTACTTTTACCAGAACTAACATAAGAGCTCCTGGTGTGCTTACCAAACTGACAAGCATCACACATAAGTTTTTATTTATTTGTCTTTTCATCTAAAGATGGATCATAACGATTCAATATATTAAACGAAAAGTGTCTCATGCGAATGTTATGTAGCAGCAACATATCTTACACACTCCTCACAGATCCTCCTACTCCAGCACTCTCTACCATGGATGTCAATGTTGAGTTCATCCCCTCTCTATCCAAGTACCAAAGTCAACTATGCCACATGTCAATCCCAAGTTGTTGGTCAGTTCCCTTCTCTTGAAATATCACCTTAGAAATATCAAATAAAACAACACATTTTAGTTGGAGTATAACGACACTTAAGAATAAAAGGTTCACCGTAAAGAAAGGAGCATACAAAACATTGAACATAATCATAGAATTGGTGCACCTCACCGTACACTTACCAACCACATGCTGTGTTGTACCATCAGCGGTCTAAATGCTCTCTGGAACTATTATGTGAGTATATTAAAAAAACTCACTAACAGCACATGTCACATGTCGAGATACACCAGAATCTAATATCCACTCTAGTAATCGTGTAGTAGATATAGAAGCAAGAACATGTGCATCACGAGTACCTTTGGCTGAGTGAGCATAAGTAGCAATATTCCCCTTGGATGATGAGATGAATGCATCGTTAGCACAGCACCTGCCACTCTCTGCTTCCTCTTCAACATCTCTAGAAATTGTATAGTCCTCATTTGTGCAAAGATTTCCCCTTTCTTGCAACCCAAATCACCGCAGTCTGACATAGATGAGAAGTAATCAAGATCTTGTCACAGCTGCCATCTCTATGGAGTACTCAAGAACCCTGTACTGCTGCCTCTGTCACGCCGAATCAGGAATACCCTCATGTGGTTCTCAGTCTCAGCATAGGTCATCTTCAGCTTTGCCCATATGTCATTTATTTTTCGAATGTCATCCACTGATGTGGCAATCGATGGAACCATCGAGTTGAGTAGCCAAGTGTAAATCAATGTATATGTGGTCCTCCACTCATCAACCTCAGAACTGTCACTTCTAGTCTCTTCCCTATTAAAGCAACCTCAATCTGACGCGATCATCTCATAAAAGTGGTCGGTCCATTGAGCTTCAGATCTACAGAAAGAAGATCTAGCTTCACCTACGTCAAAGCACGTGATGAAGTTGTGGCTCCCGTCAAGACCCTAGCTCCTTGTATGAGCCCCACCTAGACCTTTAGAACCTAAGAATCTTTCCCAGAAGCTCCAACCATATCCTCTCGCACTATCTCTGCCTCCTGACATCCTCAATTAACATAATCTAGGTTAAGATCACACAGATCCCACACGACTTCCTTTCTTTTCTTGACCTGATCATGATCTATCTCATCATCAAGATCAAAATCAACTGAATTATTCTTCGCTTTGTATTACTTTGTATGCCTGATATGAACTCCAAGTTTATGTTCCATGCGAAGTCCTGGTTCCATCCTTCATACGACAAGAGCAACTGAAACCTTAACCAATTTCACTGCCTTGACGCACGCAATCCGGTCCACTGAAGTCCTCGTCGTTCTTCCATGTGCGTGATAGCCTCACCTACTTTCTCTGCGAGCGCAGAACGAGAACACAGCATATGCAGGCCACCGAAATCTCCAATGCCTCTTTCTTCCCTGCACTGAAATCGTTTGCGCAATCCAAACTGATGCTAGAAACCCTTGACGCCTCAGCGCCTCTTTCTCACTTGCCTTATAATCGCAGCTAGAGGTCGTTGAGAAGACAGCGACGGAACAGATGTCGCAAAGAACACCAAAATCCTTTGCCTTTCTCCTGTTAGGGTATAGCTCTAATACCAAAAAAGACATAATTGCTCTAAAGACTTGCCCTATTCATTAATGGCTTTGACATATAGAGTCTTACAATATTTACAAATAAATCCCTAAACTTCTTCTATTTACAAATAGGTAGAACCCTACATTAGATACAAATCTCAATAATTAATTATTAATAGATGAAAGAATTAATAACACCACATAAACAAGTAAAAAAAGGGCAGCATAAGATTTTCAAATATATAACCAAACTAAAGATCATAATAATACAAAAAAGAATAACAAGATTAACAAAATTTAAAAAGACATAGATTAACATCTTAAAGATAATTACTAGTTACTTGCCAAACTCTTCTGCAATTTCATTCCAATCAAGTAAAACCTCCTCTCTATAACCCCTCAACCAATTACGAAGTGTCTTTGTAAATCCATTTTGATTCTTGGGCTTTCTGCACAGGATTGGATACTCCTTTCCCTCTGGTATGTATTGATAATACAACCTAATTCAAGAGAATGAGTTAGAAGGAATAAAAAATCTAAGCCTATAGATATGAGTGGAGTCGAGCAAAGTATCATAATGCTAAAATTCATTTACTTATTTTCTTATCAATCTTAGTTGAGCAACAAAAGAGTATATCATTATATCCAAGTGTGTTATAGTTAAATTCTGATCAAACCTAATAAAACATATATGATAATTAATACAAACGTAAATAAGCATTCATAAAAATTTACATAATTCAATTAGCATGCTTTTTCTAATATTTTGACATTGAGATAAAAATAGATAAAACAAAAAAAATGATATATATAAGGGTTGATTATATGATTTCCATCACATTTATATCTTTATCAATGCACTTTACTTAAAATATGTAAGTAAAACACAAATTTAATAAAAGAACTAAGATAAACTAATAAACAAAGAAACAAATAAACAAATTATTTGCCAAATGCTGAATGAACATATGTTTGTAAACAAAATAAAACACTAACCTGATAATGTTCAAATTTATTTGAATTGCTAAGTGCGACTTGTTAATCAAATACATGATCATTTGTAGCATTAACAAGCCTCGACATGAATTACTACATAACAACAGTCAAAAAACTGCTAAAACAAACAAAACAACGTCCGTTACAACAGCAGCAACTTCAGACCCTTATCCAGCACAAATGGATAATACAGGAGAGCAGAATCCCAACTACGTCTGTGCAACTATTCCATCTGCTCTTTATATCTCTAATGCATAAATGTGTGATGTCTTGTATGTATTCTCTCGTTTTTGTTTCCTTAGAAAATAAAGATATGCATGTATTAATCACACTGTCTGCCTTTAAATTTCTTCCTTTACTCTATTCCTACCTGCTTGAAAAAGTCTACATGATATCACAGCCACAACCAAGCAGCAAGCTCTAATTCTTTTAGCAATCACATCCTATCAAACATCCAACCATAAAGCTTTCTCGTCGATAGCAGACTCAACACCAAACATGGGATAGACTCGCATTCCATTAGAGTTGAAATTCTTGATGTCCAACATCAAGAACATCATCTCTACACAATTCACAACAGAAAAAATCGCCTTACATAGTGTTCAAAACCCTCAATTTTTTTTTTGAACAGATGAATTCAAAGTATGCTTGGATAACAACTACTGTTTGGCAAGAAAACCCATCCATCATCCAGATGGCTCAATTACACCCAACCTCTCCTATGCTACCAAGACACTTGTAAACCAAAATCTAATTGTACCGCTCTTGTCAGCCATATTTCAATCCTTACTTTCTTAACCTTATCCAATCCAGCAACTGTTGACGCGGCATAGAGCCCAAAACAAACTACATCATCTGTCAATAAATGATAAAATCATGACTCAATATCTAACAAAAACCAAAGCAAAACGTGATGCCATTAACACAGTTTGCACTCCACTTGGCCCTGAAGGCATTATTCTCTACACTCTAAATGACCTACCACCAAGTTATCAGGCCATCAAGACTGCCANTTCATAGCAAATTTCATGACACTATCTACATGCAGCAACAAAAGGGCTTCATTGATCCAAACTATCCTCACTATGATTTTCATCTTCATAAAGCACTCTATAAACTCAAACAAGCACCAAGGGAATCGTATGCCACTTTCTTACAACTTCTACATAATGTTGGCTTTCATTTAAGTTCAGCTGACCCCTCACCAATGCTCTATGATCAAGACCACATTTACATCTTTATTATAATATATGAGAAAACCATTTTAAGCACATATTATAATAATTCATTCATCACCAAACTTACATCCACTCCAGCAAACACTACATGTGAGAAATCTGGGTGAAACCCAGCACTTCCTTGGCATCCAAATAAATCACACACACCAGGGTCTTCATCTGAGTAAATCCCTATATGCCCTTAACATTCTCATATGAGTTGGAATGCTCTCCCGCAAATCTGTCCAAAATCGCACAACCAAAAAAATATCATCCATCACCTCTTCGGATCCATTGTCTACTTCAAGAATTCCATGTGCCTATTCAATAGCCTACTCTACTTTACTTCAACAATGTGGTTGTTCAAGCACTTCCAAACAATCATGCTTATACCAAACACATTTAAATTGACAACCACTTCATTTGTGAGTGCATTAAAGCTAGAACCATGTCTTTTAAGCATGTCTTCTCTCAATATCAATCACCGGCATATTTAAGAAATCATTACCTGCCACCATATTTCGCTATTTGTCTTCACATTTGAAGCTTCAACTGTGAACCATCAAATTTCCAGGAGTTAACAAAATTATAAAACCTACAACAGCAAATAGAGCTACGAACATTACAACAGCAGCCACTGTGGACACATCAACCAGCGCAAATGGATAATACATAACAGAAAAATCCCGACTACCTCTTCCGAAATATTCTTACTGTAATACATGTCTTAACCTGACTGTCTTTGTTTCATCTCCTTCCTTTACTCTGTGCCAAGAGTCTACACTCCTTAGTAGTTATATTGTATTTATTTCACCAAACTGATTTCAAAAATTCAAACTTGACAAAATAAACCAAGACATGAAGTAATAGGTGTACAATTCGTAAAATATGAGTACCAAATTTTTGAAAAGGTAAGAAAACCAATTTTGTATAATAAGCCACATTTATAATCTGTAAATTTTGAAACTAATGCGCCGACAAATTAGAGCACACCAATTTCCCCAAGTCTCGGGCGGAGCTGATATCTTCGGCGGCATCCGCGCCCACATTTCTTCTTGCAGACTCCTTCGAAGGCAGTCTGTGTCGCTCATGAAGGATTCTGTGTATGAGTTTTCGCGTAGAATGTGTTCGGTGAGTTCGGGATCGGAAGTATTTGACATCCAGTGGTAGGGATCGTGCCAGGTTCGGCCATGAGCAGAAGCGGTAAAAGGGATCCTTTTGGGAATGGGAGGTTCGAAGGGAGGGAGAAGGGGGAGTTTTTTACGCTTGCAGGTGGAGTAGGGGGAAGAAAGAAGAATGAGGCGACGGCGGTGAGCCCGTCGAAGCATCGAACCGCCGGGAGGGGCTGATAAACGGATTTAAGATGTTTTGTGAACTTATAAACTTCGGGACTGTTCGTTAAACCAATCATGTGTTTTGATGCGCGAATAATCTAGCTTGCTGACATTCCTGTCTCATATAAAATTGTTTAATTGTTTAATTGATTGAGATCAGTTTATTCAGAATAGTTTATTGGTAGAAAAGAAATATATACTGTAGAAATATATGATAATGACAGGGATGTTCTAAAAGATAACATAAAAGATAACATATAGTGCTCACATCCTAACGAGTACCAGCAGAATTAAAAAAATAAATAAATATAAGTATAACAACAAGGAGAAATATTAAAATATTTAACTTAAGGCTCTGTCTACGTCGGTCTTCAACTGCATTGTCAGCTTGAAAAAATATCGGATTCACATGACTGCTGGCATGGTTATTGGCAGCGTAATATGTGGAACTATCAGCCCACCGGAAGAAACCGCAACGAGCTGAAACCCCTCTGGCACAACCATAGAACTGTCTCTCAAAGCTATGTTCCTTACGTGACGTTAGCAACGGAGACGGTAGTCCACGATAACACAAAATCCCTCTGTCTGTACCTGACATTCTGGAGGTCATGTTGGTATAACTGCGAAAATAACAAAAGAATGAAATGTCAGCTTAAGGTATTTAAAAAAAATCAAATTAAATGTGTATGAATGTAAACCTATAATCTTATTAAAAGAAAACTTGGTAGATCAACAGTCACAAATAGCATCTGTGATAGACTCCCTTAAAGCAATCATATCAGCCAAACTTTCAGCATCTTGATATCATTAGATTTTATATTCTCCTCAGGTAATGAATGCCCCCCACAATTCTTGTTGGTTGCTCGAAAACATTGAGTTCATCATTGTCAGCCATACTGAAGTCTGTATCTGATTGTGACGAATGTCTTCGGATGAAGTTATGTAGTGTCATTGTTGCAACCACAATGTACACCTATTTTTGGAAAGGATACGACGACATATCACGTAAGATGATTCACTTCTTCTTCCAAACTCCAAATGTTCTTTCAATTACCCCGCGTAAAGATGAGTGGCTTTTATTAAACAGTTCCTTTCTGCTACGAACTGAGCCACTAGCTCGCTCGAAATCAGGAAGATAATATCTCGTGTCAGAGTAGGGCTTCAGACATCCCCTTTGCATAGGATATCCTGCATCAACCAAATAATATTTTCCTGGTACGGAAAATAATGTTAATAAAAAATTGCACAATCCCACATATTCATATTGCTAAACAAAACTAACCTGATGAGGGGTGAGGGAAATATTGCGATCTATTCCTCGTGGCAAAGGAGAAAATCTGATTGTCACGTGCACTCCCTTTCCAGCCCGCAACCACAAAAGTAAAACACATGTTGAAGTCACATACATCCATGACATTTGTGTTGTTGAACCACTACGACCGATGTATGCTACCTTCTCGTGGTTGGGTATTCGATCATCAACATGTGTATCGTCAATTGCACCAATACAGTTCTGTTTAGTTGTCCATTAGAGAGTAATAATATTATTAAAGTATATAACTCGCGTCGTGGCATTCCCTGCTATCGGGATTGTAATATAAGATAAATAACACACATCGTGGCATCCCCAGAACGTCGCCCCAACACGTTATTCAAACACAACGGCGGCGTTCCAAAAACGCCGCCGCACCAAGATAATCCCCCCCAAACAGGCCCTTTGTGTGAGTAGCGCTGTAAACGAGCTGAGCATCAGCCAGCTCAAGTTTTCTCATTTAAAATTATTCTTGTTTAAAATTAGCTCATGTTCGAAATTAGCACGTGAATAATATGTTAGTATTCGACTTGAATTAAATACTTGTATTCATGTTCGGCTTGAAATTGGCACGTTAAAATTAAACTGAAAAATATATGTAAAGTGTTGCATTCGAATCTGGACTAAATGTATGCAAAACAATACATATAACCACATTACCACACGAGTAGTTATGATATAAATAAATTTTTTTTCGAGCTAAAACTAGCCGAATACGAGCGAACAAAAATTTAATAAATTTGGATTTATTAGACTAAGTACGAATTGATTACATTTATCTTTTTGTTGGATTAATTAAATTTCAAATTTAGATTTTAAGGGTTTGTTTGAGGCAGCTGCAGTTTATTGAATAATCTACTGATAAGCTGATTAAAAAAACTATGTTGATAAGCTAGGTGCGGTAGCTATTACAGATTTTTATTTTTTGGAAAATTCAGACCGCAGCCAGAAAGCTGTCATCTACGGTGTGAAAACTTTATTTTCAGCATTTTGAAAATGCATAAGCTTCCAAAACACAGTTTACCCAAACAACTCAAGTGCGTTTTCAAACCGTCAGAGCACCAAATAAGCTGCCCTCTTGGATTCATGAAACTTGTGTTCTTCTGTGTTTTTTTAATAAATATGAGCCATAAATCCTATTAAAAGGAAGCTACCACACGCCCAATAGTTTAGCTTTTTCATCAAGGGGCTGTTTGGGATTTAATTTTAACGGAACTTATTAATTTTTTGGGGCAATTAGATAAAAACCACCTGAAACTTGCTATTTATAAATACACCACCCACTTTAATTAATTTTCCAAATTCTCACTCAAATATCCAAATTCATGATAAAAAAACAACTTATGTTTTTCATTTTTATCAAATTCTCAATAGTTTGATCGTGGCACACGTAAATACATCAGTTAATTCATAAAAAATCATCCGAGCTATTTTGTAAATATCAATGTTTCGGGTAGTCTGTAAGTAATTATCACTGAATTCTTTTAATAAATTTGAGGGAGTTAAGATGTTAGACCTAATTAAATTTTGTGAAGTTGTTTTACAATTTATTTTAATATTTGATTTTTATCAATCACAAATCTCAATACATTTTTATGAAAAATCTTTCAAATTCATATTTAAAATTATTTGGGCCGCGATTTTGGCCAGCATATAGTCAAACTATTATTCTAGACAAGACGAACCCAATGATATCAAAATTAGTTTAATCCAAGTCCAAAAAAGCCCAGATCTAGCCATTGAAGCACAATTTAGAAGCTTTTGGATCATCAATTAAATAATCAAATGAACTTCAAATTTGACATATTTATAGTAAAATCGAGCATCTCAAAGAGAGGAATCTAATGAGCCTAAGATTGCTAAATTATGGGGTTATTAAATAATTTGAATCATTAAAAAAATATCTATAATCAGGGGTGATTCAGCAAGGACTATGTGACAATGTGGTTAGGAAGTTATGTGTTAAAAGACCAAAATGTCCTTCCCCAAATGGCTAGGCTATAAATAGTTCCCCTCTCTTTACTTTACAAAAAATAATAATAATAAGTGGAATTCTAGAGTTTGTTCTGAGAAAATACCCTGCAAATAATCATTAGTCTCCATAGCCACCGACTACCATCGATCACAATCTGTCGCGCACCATTGACCACCACCAGTCATCACCATCTGTCATCGTCGAGCATCATCCGTCAAAGACCCTTGCTTCCAAAAAATTGTAGTTAAAATGTCATTGTTTGTGTCTAACACATGTATATTCTTTGTGTTGTATAAAGACAAGTATAATTATCGATGTAAAATTATAGCAACCAATCACTAAGGTTGTAAACGAGCATGTGTTCGGCTCGTTCGAAATTGCTCATGTTCAAAATCAGCTTGTATGTGTTCGAAATTGGCTCATGAACGGTGTGTTCATGTTCAAATAGATTTAAAGTTTCTTGTTTATGTTCGACTTGTGTTTGGCTCAAAATTGTCTCGTTAAAATTAATTGGAAAAAATAGATTTAGGTTGTTGGATTCAAACTTGCACTAACTTTGTGCAATAAAAGACATAGAACCACATGACCACATGTGCTATTATGATTTAAACTTAGATATAAATATATATTATTATATTATTATAGAAATAATATATATAATTTCTTTATTTGAAGCTAAAATGATCCTAACTCTAGTGAACAAAGGGTTGTTCGTGTTCGGCTCGTTTACTTAATGAATGAGTCAAATACGAGCTACTTAACGAGACGAACTTGAGTTGTTCGCAATAAATGAACATTTTTTACAGTCATACTAATTACACATTTGTGGTCAACTACTATTATTATAAATTTCAACTGCAGTTTTTATGACCAATTATTGTTATTGCAACAACAATTTTTATAGCCAACTACTTCCTTTGTAGCAACTAAATATGGTCTTTGTGGCTAACCATTGTTATTATTTCCAAGAAACATATTTGTTGTAGCCCATTTATGACTTTTATGACTTAAATACTATTGTGTATACTTTATTTCTACTTTTTAATTCCACCTTTTCCAATTTTCGAAAAAGAGTGACCTATATATTTACATTTATATAGTGGACAACTTTGACTAGGATACACCTTCTTGTTTTTTCCTTTTAAGTCTTTTTTATATAATAATTTTGGTATCTCCTCCTGCTACATTTTATTTATATGTGTGTATGATGGATTTCTGTGCAATGCTAAGATATTTAAAAAATACTTCACCGCCTCAAATTTTTCGGCATGCAATAATATTTATGCCTGTTAATTCAAATTTAAATTTAATATTATATATTAGCTATATAATTTTAAAGATTAATAAAAACTAATTTAAATTTTCATTTTAATTATGTTAATCCATAATTAACTGTACTAAAAAAAGTAAACACTGCTAAGAATCGCTTCATAACAAATTAATTATTAATCAAAAATATTAATATAAATTTATTAATTATTTTAAATTTATTTACTAAATTAACTAATCATTTAGTAGAAATTTAACAAACTAATTAACATTAACTCATTGTTTTGTTTCTCCTAATTAATATTGAAATAACATAATCTTACAAAAAATATCATTTTAAATAATATTTTTAAATAACATTTATGTAATGAATTCAAATAAAATAATATCAATTTAATTAAATTAATATTATGTAAGTTAATAATATTAATTATTGATAATTATTTATTTATTTTTATTAATTATAAGTAGATTGCTCGAGTTATAACATAATATTTAATTTAATAATCAATTAAGAATTTATATTAGAATATAATTAAGAAAATAGCCANACTAGTGAACAAGGTGTTGTTCGGGTTCAGCTCGTTTACTTAATGAATGAGTCAAATACGAGCTTCTTAACGAGACGAACTTGAGTTGTTCGCGAAAAATGAACATTTTTTACAGCCGTACTAATTACGCATTTGTGGTCAACTACTATTATTATAACTTTCAACTACAGTATTTGTGACCAATTATTGTTATAGCAACCACCAACAACAATTTTTAATGGCCAACTACTTTCTTTGTAGCAACTAAATATGGTATTTGTGGCTAACCATTGCTATTATTACCGAGAAACATATTTGTTGTAGCCTATTTATGACTTTTATGACTAAAATACTATTGTGTATATTTTATTTCTACTTTTTAATTTCATCTTTTCTAATTTCGGAAAAGAGTGACGTATATATTTACATTTATATAGCGAACAACTTTGACTAGGTTACACCTTCTCGTTTTTTTCCTTTTAAGTTTTTTCTACATAATAATTCCTGCTACTTTTTTTCATATGTGTGTATGTTGGATCTCTGTGCAATGCTAAGATATTTAAAAATAAGTCACCACCTCAAATTTTTCGGCATCTATATTATTTATGCCTGTTAATTCAAATTTAAATTTAATATTATATATTAGCTATATAATTTTAAAGATTAATAAAAATTAATTTAATTTTTCATTTTAATTATGTTAATCCATAATTAACTGTTTACTAAAAAAAGTAAACACTGGTAAGAATCGCTTTAAAACAAATTAATTATTAATCAATATATTAATATAAATTTATTAATTATTAATAATTTATTCACTAAATTAACTAATCATTTAGTAGAAATTTAACAAACTAATTAACATTAACTCATTATTTAGTTTCTCCTAATTAATATTGAAATAACATAATCTTACAAAAAATATCATTTCAAATAATCTTTTTAAATAACATTTATGTAATGAATTTAAATAAAATACTATCAATTTAATTAAATTAATATTATGTAAGTTAATAATATTAATTTTTGATAATTATTTAATTTTTTATTAATTATATGTAGATTGCTTGAGTAATAACATAATATTTAATTTAATAATCAATTAAGAATTTATATTAGAATATAATTAAGAAAATAGCCACCTTTGGCTTACATCATGCTTTAGTCAACTTGGAATGCAAATTGCAGAATAACTCATATTAACATAAGAAAATCATAAATGGAGCCAAAAAGTTGAGTCTCAAAGCATTGAAAATTGAAGAAATTAAAATGGAGAAAAAATTTTCATTAAAAATAGAATATTTTTGCATCACAGTAGAAATGAACTTCAATGTGCAGCTTGAAATTGTAGCTAAACATCATAATCTTCNATAAGAAAATCATAAATGGAATCAAAAAGTTGAGTCTCAAAGCATTGAAAATTGAAGAAATTAAAAAGGAAAAAAAATGTCATTAAAACTAAAATATTTTTGCATCACAGTAGAAATGAACTTCAATGTGCAGCTTGAAATTGTAGCTAAACATCATAATCTTCAAATATTCTAAAATACTTCGATTTGTAGCACAATAAATAAAGCAAATGTTGAAGGTGTAATAGCTCGAACTCTCGCCCATGAGATATTGTCCATTCTGGCTTAGTAGCCTCACGATTTTGCTCTAAGAGCGCTCCCATGCAAGTACGCTTAACTTTGAAGTTTCTATTCAAATTCTACTGTTACACCAAAAGGCGTCTGGATGTTTAAGAGTTCAAAGGGGGTGCTTATGAATAGTATGAGGTGATTCTGTATGGTGAACTTCTCATGGGTGGGAAGCGAGATCTTTTTTTCCTTCCTCTTTCACTCCTAGCTAAAACCTTTGAAGATAAGTAATTGGAAAAATCATAATAAAAGCCAAAGGTAAGAATAGGGTTGTAAACGAACTAATGTACTCGATGAACAACTCAAACTCGGCTCGATTAAAACTCGATCATGTTTGTTCAAATTAGTAAATAAACAATCTTGAACATTTTTTAAAAATTCGAAGTTTAAATGAACTAAACATGAACATAGTCGAGCTTTTTCGTTTATGTTCATGAACAAACTTATTTGTTGTACAATAAATAAATTGTTAAATACTCGATATTAAACTGAATGATAACTCATATCATATATGACATATTATTTAATAAATTTAATTAATTATAAATTATTTAATTATGGATTTAATATTAATCTTTTATTATATGATAATATTTTTTTTATTAATCATTAATTATATATTTATTTGATTGATGTATAATTATTAATTATATATTTGTTTTATTAAATTTTATGTGTTAGATGATTCATGCGGTATTTATGAAATGTCTCTTAAAATAAATTTTAAACCCCCAAAAGTCTTACTTCCCCTCTGGCAACCCATATTTTCATGTCTCCTGATTTCGCCCGAAACATACGAAACCTTGAATTGCTATGGCATGAAAGCATTAAAGGCAATGAATAAATTGTAGTGTGCAAGGATCTCGAAAACTCTAGTCTCTCGTATGTCTCCCATTTCCACTCTCTTCTTGNTTTTTTTATTAATCATTAATTATATATTTATTTGATTGATGTATAATTATTAATTATATATTTGTTTTATTAAATTTTATGTGTTAGATGTAAAAATATATATAATTCATGCGGTATTTATGAAATGTCTCTTAAAATAAATTTTAAACCCCCAAAAGTCTTACTTCCCCTCTGGCAACCCATATTTGCATGTCTCCCGATTTCGCCCGAAACATACGAAACCTTGAATTGCTATGGCATGAAAGCATTAAAGGCAATCAATAAATTGTAGTGTGCAAGGATCTCGAAAACTCTAGTCTCTCGTATGTCTCCCATTTCCACTCTCTTCTTGTCCTACTTGATTAAAAAATGGTGTTGAGAAAATGTAATGCAATCATTCTAAGTTATATATGATTAAGAATAAGGATGGTGCGACAAATCAACTTGACTTTCTCGATTATATTAATTTGGTTCACTATTAGCTGTGAGTTAGATTTCACCAAGAAGTATCGTACTTAGCAAGAATTGGTAGAACCCTTGAATCTTCTACCTATTAAACTGAACCCAGTCCCCTTGCCAGGTNCAAAACTAAAATATTCTTGCATCACAGTAGAAATGAACTTCAATGTGCAGCTTGAAATTGTAGCTAAACATCATAATCTTCAAATATTCTAAAATGCTTGGATTTGTAGCACAATAAATAAAGCAAATGTTGAAGAAGGTGTAATAGCTCGAACTCTCGCCCATGAGATATTGTCCATTATGGCTTAGTAGCCTCACGATTTTGCTCTAGGAGCGCTCCCATGCAAGTACGCTTAACTTTAAAGTTTCTATTCAAATTTTACTGTTACACCGAAAGACGTCTGGATGTTTAAGAGTTTAAAAGAGCTGCTTATGAATAGTATGAGGTGATTCCGTATGGTGAACTTCTCATGGGTGGGAAGCGAGATCTTCTTTTCTTCCACTTTCACTCCTAGCTAAAACCCTTGAAGTTAAAGGATTGGAAAAATCATAATAAAAGCCAAAGGTATGAATAGGGTTGTAAACAAACTAATGTACTCGATGAACAACTCAAACTCGGCTTGATAAAGATTCGATCATGCTTGTTCAAATCAGTAAATAAACAATCTTGAACATTTTTTAAAAATTCGAAGTTTAAATGAACTAAACATGAACATAGTCGAGCTTGTTCATTTATGTTCATGAACAAACTTGTTTGTTGTTCAATAAATAAATTGTTAAATACTAGATATTAAACTGAATGATAACTCATATCATATATGATATATTATTTAAATAAATTTAATTAATTATAAATTATTTAATTATGGATTTAATATTAATCTTTTATTATATGATAATAATTTTTTTATTAATCATTAATTATATATTTTTTTGATTGATGTATAATTATTAATTATATATTTATTTTATTAACTTTTATGTGTTAGATGTAAAAATCTATATGATTTCATGCGGTATTTATGAAATGCCTCTTAAAATAAACTTTAAACCCCCACAAATCTTACTTCCCCTCTGGCAACCCATATGTTCACGTCTCTTGATTTCGCCCGAAACATACGAAACCCTGAATTGTTATTGCATGAAAGCATTAAAGGCAGTGAATAAATTGTATTGTGAAAGGATCTCGAAAACTCTAGTATCTCGTATGTCTCCCATTTCCACTCTTTTTTTGTCTTACTTGATTAAAGAATGGTGTTGAGAAAGTGTAATGCAATCATTCTAAGTTATATATGATTAAGAATAAGGATGGTGCGACAAATCTACTTGACTTTACTCGATTATATTAATTCGGTTCACTATTAGCTGTGAGTTAGATTTCACCAAGAAGTATCGGGCGTGCATCTTGTCTGCAAGTCGCAGTGTGACAATGAAGGGACTGCTTCGGGTAGCTGCAACTTATCCAGCTTATCCAGATAAACAACTTATCCTGACAAACTGCTAATCTGTAGCTGATTCGGATAAACTGATTGGTTGTTTAGTTTGTGCATTGAAAAACAACTAATTTGTTGTTGTTTCTGGATAAATGATAATTCAGCAGCTGATTTGAATAAGCTGTCTAGTTGTTTGATTTGTGTGTTTGGAAAATAGCTGGTTTAAAAGCTTTAGTTTGTTCTAATAAGACCAAGTTGGGATGAAGCTAGCCATGGAAAACAAGAGAGGGATCTAAACTAAAGAGGATATAGTAAAGCTTATAAGTCAAATGTGGTTGTTACAAGTTACAAGAAACAAAACTAAAATTCAACTCCATAAGTTTAAAAATATATTACAAAACCATCATCTATAGAGACTTCTATTTCTTCCACCACCATCTATTTGTAGGGCAAGCATTTTCAAGAGCATGTCATCATTACAGTTTTATAAAAGTGTCCTTAGGTTGAGATGAGCGATTGAAATAAGAAGTATAATGCACATTGCCTACCTCATGAGTCATGATCTTTTTAGTAATTAAAAAATGATCTAGGATAACGTCTCAATCGCAGAAATATCTAATTAACTCAAAAATTAGTTTAAACATCGCAAAAATACCTCATTAATGCTTGCATGATCATCTTCTCTGTCATAAGAATCACACATTTCCTGCAGTAAAGTACCACAGTAGATTGTTTGCCCCTTGTGTGATATGTTCCTTCTCCTTCACCTAAGATGCACATGGTATCATCACTGCTCCTCTTGTTCACGCAAAATTTCATTCATCCCTTCCATGATCAAGTTTATCTTCCTTAGCAGCACGATTCCCCCCGCCTCCTCTTCCCTTCAAGCGATCGTTGCTTCTCCCTATCGCGATCTCCTCTCTGCCCTACCCTTCATACTTAGCAAGAATTGGTAGAACCCTTGAATCTTCTACCTATTAAACTGAACACAGTCCCCTTGCTAGGTTCCTTGACAAGCTGTAGAGTAGCAATAACCTCAGGATCCATCACTAACTTCCCCTTATCATTGCACTAAACAAGCCAAAGACAAAATTTCCTCTAGGGCTCCCTTTATCGTATCTCCCCCACGAAATCTCAGCCTCTCTATCCAGCGTCTGCATTCATTAAAGGAGGCCAAACAATTTTTTACTTGGAGATGGCAAATAGGAAGCTCATTATTAGATGGTTGATTGCTGGGTCCACTAGGGCATCGATCCTATACAAATGATTCAAGTTTTTGAATTTAATGTGTGTCCTTTACTTGTTTGCTTTCTAATTCAGCATCATGATTGTCACTCAGAGTGGATATTGCACCTCTCGTATGTACCTTGCTTCTAGTAGCCACGCTTGGTTCGACCCGGGTAACAATTTAAAACCTCATGTTATACTTCATTAACCAAGAAGAAATGCTGAGATTCAGTCAGTAAACAGCAATTTCAACCGATATCCCTGGTATTTATGCGTCTGAACAGGCAAAAACAACTTTATACTTCAGAGGGTCTGGATTAAGACATCTTTCAATCCTGTATCAAAAGCTTCACTCATTATAAAAAATTTACCAGACCCTTCGTTATCCACAAGAATTTTAAGAGTACCCTCCCTCGTCTCAACACCCCTTCATGCATGTTCTGGAGATTAAGTGGCTCCTGCTCCAAGTTACTCCAAGTAATGATGACTTCTTCATTGCCCGAAAACTCTACTTTTGTGTTATGTAGATGTGATAGCCTTGAAATCATTTAGTAGGGGTTGTCCGATGATGGTGTTATAGGTTGGTGGTGAATTGATCTCAAATTTGATATAGTTGTGTAAAAATTTTATAGTTGACTCCGATACACAACGGCGCCAAAACTTGATGCAATATTTTATGATTTAGAAATTTAAGCAATTAATGTTGGGATTCTATGCAAGTATGTGTATCATTATCAAGTAATAATGGACTTTCTATTTAAGCCCCAAATATCGATCCCACAAAGAAGATTTAAATTTGAAATGATAAATTTGCTAGGAAATTCACAAAAAGTCAAATCGAAATTACTGTCACTAATTTTGAATGTTTAGATGTTATCAGAACTAAATTATTTAACTAATCACAATACTGAAATGTAAAGTTTAAGTAGTAACTACTAAATTTTCAAACTATTAAACTATGTTTATGTTTATGTGATAAAGATTTCTTATGTGAAAAAAACATCTTTCCCATTACAATGAGATTTTGGTAAAATGAGATGAGATAAATGGTTATAGTATGTATTTTGTCAAATAGGAGCAGTTTTAATTCTCTACCCTGATACAGTATTATAGAAAATCATTGGCTAATCTTAAGTTTAGTCCCTAAATTCGTGACTAGGCTAGGAGGATACTAGCTCCCACTCCAGAGCTCTCACTTCCCTTCACTTGAAGGCTAACTCTCGCTTTAGTTTTTAAACACTAAGACCGAATTAGTGATTTTAGTCTGTCATCCTAAAGATTTTTCAATTCTACACCCAACAAAGTATATTTCACTATTTATTTGCACTCAATTCTATGAATGAAGTTCTCCTTCATGGAATCAAATGTGATCCTCACTTTGTTGTAGAACTCATACTTCATTTCCCGGATCATATGTTTCACAACATATTTTAACAATTCAATTGGCTAGATATAAAAGTAAATTAAGTTCAAAGTTAAAAAATAATCACAATTTATTTTATATTTTAATATCGGCACATCCATATTATCTCTTTATTTCATCATATCTCAGAGTAGGGAGAAAGCTAAAGTAAACTACTCAGACTTCATGAGAAAGATACAACAAAACACAAATTTAATATATAAAAGAAAGTTTATACAACAATAATAAACAAAGAACACTTATCTGAAACTCTTTCTCAAAGCAAATCCTTTGTAAAAACTGCTTAGACTTCATGAGAAAGATACAACAAAACACAAATTTCATATATAAAAGAAAGTTCATACTAAAAATAAACAAACAACACTTATCTGAAACTCTTTCTCAAAGCAAATCTCTTGTAGCCTCTCAGACTTCATGAGAAAGATACAACAAAACACAAATTTCATATATAAAAGAAAGTTCATACAATAAAAATAAACAAACAACACTTATCTGAAACTCTTTCTCAAAGCAAATCTCTTGTAGCCTCTCCTAATAAACAAACAACACTTATCTGAAACTCTTTCTCAAAGCAAATCCCTTATAGTCTTTCCTTAGAAATGCAGGAAGAAGATATCTCTCACTTTTCTCCTTCTCCAACACCTCTTGTAGCCTCTTCTAGGAAATGTAGGAAGAAGAAATCTCTCACTTTTCTCATTCTCTAACACTCTTAGAAAAGATAGCCTCTTTTATGAAATGTAGAAAGAATAAATCTCTCACTTTTCTCCTCCAACACTCTTAGAGAAGAGTTCACACTTAATGTCACCACAAAACTCTAAATGGTTGTGGAATGAAAAATTGAAGAATGTGCGATGTGTAGAAGGTTGAATGGAGGGGATTAAATGGCAGAAAGAGTCACTTTTTTTTATCAATTTTGGCCCCAAATAAAACCTAGAGTTGGTTCTCCAATAGGTGCCTCCAATAACTCTTCAAAAAGCGTCCGCATTTGTCAAATCTTCTAGAAACAGGGGCTGAACTGACATTGACGGGTCGGCGCCAGTGTCCCTCAATTTAATTCGTCCTGAAACAGCGCCGACGGCGCTGAACAAATTCAACTTCTTCATTTTTGCACCAAATTTCATCATTTTTGCTTTCTTTTTTACTTTAAGTCCTAAAATTCAATAACCTGCAAGAAAACATAAAATTATCTTCCATTAAAGTGCAATATCACCAAAAATGAATATAAAATATGGGTTTAAAAATACATATATTTTTGGTGTATCATGAATCAAGCACCAAAAAAATCTTCATGTTAGTGTATTGTTTATCACCCTCTCCTCGAGTGACCACCATAGCTATTATTCCCAAGACCTCCTTTCTCTCTCCAAAGAAACTATAAAGTAGTCCAGTAGACACTATCAATTGGTCATTCTTTAGTCTTATATTGTCAAACACCGACTAGAATCAAATATTCATGGAGCCACTTGTGTTGTGTCCATTTTATTTTTTGATATCAGGCTTTGAATTCGTGCAAATTTGAAGATTGAGTTATTTAACTAGTCAAACATGACATCAAAAATAATATGCTATCTTGAGAGATAGAAATATTATTTTATGATGGGTTCGATTATTTAAATTAAGAAATTTAGATATTTTTGTTGGTCTATGATTAAAACTAATAAAATATTTTCCTTATCTAGTTTAAAGATTAGATATGGTTTATATTAATATGAGGTCCTTAAACTTCTTGTAAGAGCATACCCCCTTGTAGTTAATTACATCTTAAGTAACCAAAATTTTTTTAAGAAAACTCTTGATTAAGGTTGTGTTGTCCTTAAGAAATTTCTAAATTTGGGCTTGTATGATTGATTATTAGGAATTCAAAATGGGGAAGGCTCAAAATTGTAACAGTTATTATTGAAACTCAAAAGAAGAAAAAGTAGGAGATGCCATGAAATACTAAGAAAATCAATGACATCTAACTACCTCATTATTCGAATTTAATGATTTTAAAGTTATTTATTTGATGCTTCATCTTGCTATATTATTAAAAAGTTATGGCTTATATCATGTGATTTATGATAATGGGAAGGCTCGGGAGGTGACGATTTATGCTCTAACTAGATAAGCAACCTTAGAATCTTAACGCTAAGGTAAAGTTCCCTGAAATAAGCAAGACTTTGGAACCATAATCTAAAAAAACAGAAAATACGAATACGCAAAATGCAATACATATACAACCTTACCTGAAAAGGGTTGTCATCTAAACTACCTGATCACATTTAAAATCATGCATGATCGGTCTTAATGATGCAGGATAGAGTAGGTTGTTTTTTTATTTGTAGTTGTTTTATTATGTGTAGGCCTTACTATTTGATAATAAATTAGCCTGACTAAGTTTGTATGGTATGCAGGATGTCCAATGACTAATGTGAATATATTTTTACAATTTAAAATTTAAATATTTTTTAAGCTTGCCACACTCAAGTACTTTATTTTTTGGTAATTGACTTATTGTTTCAAGTGAACCAAAACAGGCTATGTAATAGGTTATGTATGTCATTTTTTATGAATATTTAAAAGATTGGTATATTAAGGTTCCTCTTTTACTTTTTTTTAAGTCTTCTTTTGATTGGTTCAAACGTTGATATTCAATCAACCAAAACACTTCCTAACACTAAAAAGAAAAAGATGACTTAAAAGGTAAACTCTATGTTATTATAGCAGCTTACTTTATTTTAATTATAACAGCTTTACAAAATAGAGTTCACACATCCTAAGCATATTATGGCAGCTTAGAAACATGTAAAGAAAATCTATCACAATCTGGTGCAACGAAGAGTAATCTACTCATTCTAGCAAGCATTAAAGAGCATGTACATTAATCATAGCACAACTTTTATCTACTTCTATGACATCTAAAAGGGTTGGTACCTTATGATGTCTAAAGGGGGGTGAATTGGGGAAGTAAAAGATTTATTTTTATTTAAGATGACTTGGTTAAGAGGTCCATTTCCTTCCATCATCCCAAGATTGTTAGTTTTAGATCTACTTAGATAAAAGAGGTGGGTTGTCAATCTCAAGTGGAAGATTCTTGTCAGCAACCTGGGTTGCATCATCCAAGAGATCTTCATAGACCCAGAGGTCAGTTATTCTTACTGTTCAAGTTACATTCGATTTTGTTTGTTCATTAGAGTTTACTTTATGTTTTAATGACTTTAATTTTTTTTTTAATTTATAAGTTCTATCTTGTTTGACTTTTTCTTGACTTTTAATTTGATTTTCACTATGATTGTCTTCAATTAATTTAATTTCTTTTTTATGACAATCTAGTTAATATTCCATGATTTCATCATCTCAGGATTCATTAGGGTTTGTGATCTGTTTAATTACAAGTGACCAAAGAATCTATGTTAGCAAACAAGGGTTATCTCATCCAAGGGTTCCTTACAGACCAAGGGTCAGTTCAATTTTGTTTAAATTTAAGTTTTAATGAATTTTAGAGTTCAATTTAATCTTTGATGACTTTCAAATTTTAGGTTGTCGTGTCTTTTAGTTGGAAATTTATTTCATACTTTATTATGTTGGTTTGTTAAGTACTTAATGAAAATTGTACTTGACAATGGAAATTTTTATATTCTGATTATTCTTGACTTAACTCACTTTGTCTCAGAGTTTGGGGTTTTACTTAGTTTTGAGAGTAATGATTGTTTCAGAATTGTTTGTGATTAGTTCCATCATGAAAATGTGTGCTTATGAATTTTAGGAAGAGACCATGAACACTCCTTAAGTTCATACTTAGGCTTAGTGTTTAGTTGTTTAACTTATGTTTTGCATTAGATCCTCCTTGTTGAATGACTATGCTCTTAGATTAGTTAGTTAATGAGTTAATTAGTAATTTATGTTTTCATTGTTGAATTTTAATGTTGAAAGGGGCATACTTATAATTTTGGGCTTCAAAAATAAAATCTTTAATTCATACCTCTAACTATTAAGTTTCTTTTCTTTGAATTTTTTGTTTAAGGGCTTGGAAATGCTCAAATTTACCCATAAGGGCATAATTGAATATTTCTTTATATTGTATTATTTTTTTCTTCAATGTGCTTTAATTTGGTGAGTTGATTAATTAAACATTTGAAGGGATTTCATTAAATTTGAAAAATACATAAGTTTATCCACAAGGGGAGGGGGAAGGGGATTGTGTTCAAGTTGGTGTTTAGAATAATAAGTTCATTAATTCTTCTCAAATGTCTTAAGGTGTGAATTAAAGTTTTATTTTTCTGATTTAAGCGTTATTAGGGGTTGTTAAGTGCAAATGTCATAACATAGGGGTGTTTATGTAATTATCAATATTTCCTTAGTTTAGTAATTATCTTAATTAATCATATTTTTTATTTATTAAACCATAATGTTAAGGTTTCTAAGACTATTTATTTTGTTTTAATTGAATTTTAAGATGAAGGGGCTAAGTGGGAAATTTTCAAATTTACAAAATGACCCTCCAATTTAAATGCAAGTATTAATTTTCAGGGTTAGTAGTTGACTATTTTACAAAAATTTAATTCGTAATTGACTTTTTTATTTATTTTTCCGAATAAATGATATTTTCAAGGGAAATTGGGATTTTCAAGTTCAAAATTGTCTCATATCCTTGGAAAAATCAGGGAATATTCCCAACAACATAAGGAATATTGGGTTTAATTTTCATAATTTTTTGGTATAAATTTTAATTTTTTAAATTTTTTAAGTGTTTGAGGGTTTTAATATATTATAAACTTAATTATGGGTTGATGATTTCATGTTTTATTTTTTAAAATTTCTTATATGTTTACTGAATCCAAAGGTATTTTTCTTTTATTTTTGTGATTTTTATTTAGTATGTTATAATGTTTTAAAGTTATTTGGCATTTTTTATATTTGATTAAATACGATAAACCTAATTTCCTAATTATTTGCATCGATGCTGATTGGATTTTCGGAGTCATTGAAGATTCATACATCACATTCCCATTTGTTCCTACATCTCCTCGACCAAGTACCACTAGTGGTTTTCGTCGGCCCAACACTTCAACAGTCTTTAGGCAGTCGGTTTTAGTACAATCGACTGCAACCTCCTAAGTTTTTGAGGTCATCTAATCCTTCTTTGTCATTTGACCGAAGGCATATGGTTTTAACACCTGATTGACGATTGCCAAGTTATGATATTAATGGAATGAAAGTTGATGCCCTTTGATGTCCCTTGCCTCCACCAACACTTGATCTGACGCCTTCTTTGTTTTTCTTCGATCTCTATTCATTATGCACTGCTTGATAGCTCCAAAATATTTTCTATAGGCCTTCGGGTCGGTCGTGTTGAACGACAAATTAGTGATGACTGTGGGTGAGTAGGATCAGTTGCAAGAGACATATGTCTTCAATCACGCCATTAAACGTTGGTTCACTGGCGAGAATGATATGCAACCACTCTTTTTTGCATCAACCTTGTTTTCTACAAATACCACTTTAACTTCAGTCTTCGGCTGTCCTTTTGTCGGGAGTTGCGAGTCATCTTCAATCCCTATGGAGTCATTCCTGCTCAAATACTACCCAACTCCATAGTAGTTGTTATGAATTTTGTCAATGTTTTGTTGATAGTTGGAGATCCCTAGGTTGGTAGAGTTTTTCAATTATTTATTCTAATTCCATATAAACTCGAAAGTTTGCATTCATCTCGTCTCGGCACTCAACTTTAGGTCCACTTGTGTCGATTGAAGAAGAGTGACTCGCTTTGTCCCTGGAAGGAAGGTCAATGAAGGAAGCAAAGATTGGCCAGAGGGTTGCGAGTGTTGTTTCTTGTCTCCCCGTCAAAGCTTCCTGCTTGTGCCAACTCGACTCCACCAAGTTCTCCATCCTCCNTTAGGTTGGTAGAGTTTTTCAATTATTTATTCTAATTCCAGATCAGCTTGAAAGTCCGCATTCAGCTCGTCTCGGCACTCAACTTTAGGTCCACTCATGTCGATTGAAGAAGAGCGACTCGCTTTGTCCCTGGAAGGAAGGTCAATGAAGGAAGCAAAGATCGGCCAGAGGGTTGCGGGTGTTGTTTCTTGTCTCCCCGTCAAAGCTTCCTGCTTGTGCCAACTCGACTCCACCAAGTTCTCCATCCTCCTAGCCTCTTGATGTTGAGCACCCGAGGAGTTACAATCGACTGAAAACTCTTAGTGGGCGTCGTAAAAGTTATCCTCTCACTAAGGATGAGCTCGCCAATGACAATCATTTGAATAATAAAAGAAGAGTTAGACTTGAAATAAATTATTTTTGCTCCTAAATCTCCCCGACCAAGGACCACTAGTGGTTTTCATCGGGTCACCACTTCAACAGTCTCTGGGCAGCCAATTTCAGTATAATCGACCGCAACCTCCAGA
Source organism: Phalaenopsis hybrid cultivar (assembly GCA_002079205.1). NCBI lineage: Eukaryota > Viridiplantae > Streptophyta > Magnoliopsida > Asparagales > Orchidaceae > Phalaenopsis > Phalaenopsis hybrid cultivar. The sequence goes on from JXCR01146695.1 coordinate 195,650, forward strand.
GTTTCGGAGACCATCTAATCCTCCTTTGTCATTTAATCGAAGGCATCTGGTTTTAACACATGTTTGACGATTGTCAAGTCTAGATACTAATGGACTGAAAGTTGATGCCTTTTAATGTCCCTTGTCTCCACCAACACTTGTTCTGACACCTTCTTTGCTTCTCTCTGATCTCTATTCTTTATGCATTGCTTGGTAGCTCCAAAGTATTTTCCAAAGAGCTTCGGGTCAGTCTTGTAGAACGACAGATTAGGGATGACTATGGGTGCGTTGGATCAGTTGCAAGAGGCATGTCTTCGATCTCACCATTAAACTTTGAATCACTGGTGAGAATGAAAATGTACTAACCCATTAACCTTAGTCTACTACTTATAAGCCTCACTTCCACTACCTTTTTGCTTGAATCACCTCATATATTAGAAAAAATATTCGGTCCGAACATCCGCACGACCAACCACCGCCACTGATGTGTAACACGTGACCACCGATAGTTGGTCATTTGAACCTGTTGTGTTTGACTGAATATTTTCTCCATATCTAAAATCTTCCTCGCACAATCACTAATATTTATTTATGTTATTTTATTACAAAAAAATACTTGCAACAAATATGTTTTCATATTTAATTTAAATAAAATAATTAGAATCTAATTCATAATTTATCCAATTACTTATTTAATTTTATAAAAAGATTTGTAGATAAGTTTATATGAAAACCCAAATACATATTAAAATTTTTAACTTGTTTATTAACCCCTTCAAATATTAATTCAATTAATATAAACAAATCAATTCATATACAAATCAAAACCAAGTCTTCAAATTTCTAAACAAATCAATATAAAAAATCAGGTGAAAACTAGACTTAAATTCAAGCCCAACATGAACAACTTACAATATCACCAAACAAAGTCCAATCTACATCATACGCAGGCTCGATTACAGCCCTGTTCATGCCTGCAGAGCAATACTAGTAATAACGTCACATTATCTGCAATATATGCAAATAATTTGCTGCATTCAATATACGCTTAACCATCCCTGGGACAGAAACCCTATCAAGGTATTATTTATAACAACACTGGCCCAAAATTCATTACCCTTCACTTTTACAATAGGCTGCGTTCACAAATCTAGACTCGTGTTCAGAGGAAAACATCTCATGTGTACAAAATATGCGGGGACAACAAATTCCTTACATTAAGTTTTATGGAGTTACTTGTGGGATTCTCAGTGGATCACAAGTGCTCACTGTAGAATTCGTCGCACACCATGCAATCAATGCTTCCACGGTATAGGATTACAGGGAAGTCTCCGCAAGAGGAGAAATCGGGCACGAGCTGCGTCCGGACAACGGATGTGATTCAATGGAAGTCTGGTCTCCCACTCCGCTCAAATATATCACATCTATTGTCCGGTCGCAGCTCTGGGTCCGGACTCCAGACGCAATATTTTTTCCCACAAGAGGGCACTAGCTCAGGTTACCAAACTAATACTGCAAAAAAAATGACAATTGAAAGCAAAATCACAATCCAATGCAGGAACCTAATAAACCACCAGTTCTTATGACAACTAAAGTCCTTCAAAAAAGCAAGACTTTTCATGCATTATTTTACTTTGGTGTTCTTTACACTCAAGGTGATAAAGCTGCTTGGCTCCAGCACATGTACAGTGTAAGCCTGCTTTTAGGTCTATTTACAATTGGTTAAAAGAACAGAACAAAATAAGATGAAAAAGAGGCGTTACTAAAAGGGGAAAAAATAAAAACAGGAGCAGCAGCAGCAACCACAATAGAATCAGGCAAAACTAAAGGGATACAGTGGATCTAAATCTAAACAAAATTACAAAAGAAACCCATCCAGCCATCAACATAGTGAAAGCTTCGGCAACTGCTCGTTGATCCTGCTGCATGGTTGAAATCCAACAATCCTGGAGATGTGCATACTTAGTTCTTAAATAAACAATGAGATTAACATCATATTATCATGAGGCTAATCCTCTTTTTCTTAAATAGTCTGCACAAAGCAATCTACTAAAAGAAGTAATTGGTACAGTAACAAAGCTTTTATAAGTCAGGAGCACATCATAATAAACTGGATGGATAAAAGCGAGGGGCCAAAATCCTTTCGTTCAATCATAAGCAAATTAGAGAAACAGCAACCGTGAATTAAAATCTGCAATCCAGCCGGGCATGTAGCTGCAAAATTAGATTAATATCAGAGATAAAGTAAAAGTGAAAAAAATAACAGCAATAGCGAACAAAAATGAGATAATCGTAGGGGAAAAAATGAAGTTAATGAAATGGACAAAAGAAATTAAAAGAGATTATAAGTTCTCAAAGGAAAAGCCCACCCGACAGTAAATATAAGATAAATCTTCATGCTCATGCCAACTAAAAGTTGGGCTAAATGCATCGATACAGACACCATACGACAAGGACACGAGATACACCTAGCTTTGAAAATATATGACACTGGCATGCCTTTGACAAGGTATTACAATATACATATTATAAATTTTAAAATAATATTTACTAATCACATAAATTAAATAAAAAAGAAACGGATAAAAAGGAACTTAACGTTATAAAGATGAAAAAATAATGATATTTAAGAATTAAAAAAAATGAATGATCATCATATTATTCATAAATCAAGATAGAAAAATAATGATATTTAAGTACTAAAAAAATAAATGACTATCACATAATTCATAAATCATGATAGTAAACAAAGGAAATTTTTTAAAAAATAAAAAATATTAAGTACAATAAAAAAATAATTAAAATTAAACAAAAGCTAAAGAAATATGATGAACAATATCCTTTTAGAAATATTTTATTTAGTACAATATAAATAATATTTTAAAAATTTAAATTTAACTTTTAAGAACACTTGTGCATGGAAGTTTGTATTGAATTTTTTTTTAAATTTAAATATAACATGCTTGCCCGAAATTTTTTTATTCTTTAAAAATTGGACAAGTGCATGGAAGTTTGTATTGAAGTATCAGCATATCATAGAAGTTGGGCAATGAAATTGGATTCAACGCCGCCCCCAAAACCCCCATCAACACAAATGCTTCTTTTTAGTTGGCAATAATGTATTCTACCACTTCACTAGCCTAAAACCTCATTTTCATGTATCAATTGAGATAATCAAAATCAAAGAAGTGGAATTAAATGAAAATTTGATACAGAATAGGCTGCAATGGAGAAAAAAGATTCATGTAGCTGACCCAACTTACTGGGATAAAGGCTCGTTGTTGTTGTTGTTGCACAATATCTACCTATATTTAGCCTTGGCGGTCCATCTTTTCCCTGATTCGATCAAATCATTTTATTTAGTCGCCTTGTTTACCAAAAATGTTTCATGTTAGCCAATGATGCATTCTGTCAACTCAAATGAATGTCCCAGTCATCTCTAAATGATAGACTAGATATTTGGCCATAAATCATCAAAAACATGAGAAGACATTTCTCAACTGTTACTTTTGCACAAACCTTTACCCATATTACCATTGTTCTATTTGCTATATTTCCTAACATTTCTTAAGATTATCAAAAACAATATTAAAATTAATTGTAACTATTAAAATGATGTAATATTTTTAATATAGATGATTAGTGATAATGTGAGTTCGTTGATATAACATTTTTAATAAGATGATTAGAAATAATTTGTTTTTCCAACACCATCTCTCCATTGTAATTTCTACTACCAGTAGAGTCCAACGAGGGCCGTGAATTTTGCTCGAAGATCGTGTTAATCGCTTGAAAATTGATTCAAATTTTGGCTCGAATCAAAATAAACGAGTCAATCTACGAGCCAAAATTTTAGATTGAATTTTTTTCGAGCCGCAAAATTGAATCGTTAACAAGCAGTGTTGTTAGGGCCATAAATTTAGCAAATTCAACTCGAAGATTATTAATCGCTCAAAAATTGATTTGAATTTTGGCTCGGATCGAAATAAATGAGCCGAGCTACGAGTCAAAATTTTGGATTGAATTTTATTCAAGCCGATTTTGAGCTAACATTAGCTCGGCTTGAAGTTGAATTGTTAGCTGCCCTAGGTCCAACTTTCACAACCATGAAGTTGTTACATAAATTTATTGGTGTCTTTTGTCTTTTACAGTGTATGCTGAAATCCATAAATCTAGTTTCCACATGCTAGTATTCGAAAAAAAATGGTACCTTACACAATCCCATAAATGTGAATTACCATTCTCATTCCTTAATAGACATCATATAATCATCCTCACTTCTTTTCCCCCGTGCTTAGCATGGCAATCCAATTATTCCATTTGCACAACTTGAATTCCCATAATCCAAAATTTTAAATTTAACACTCGAAGATATTGTCTTATTACACAATGCTAAAAAAATACTTCTTCTAAGAAACCCAGCTTCAACTTTAGGGCCCAACTAAGCATATATTCCATTAAAAGATTAAGGATCGATTTTGCTCAATAAATCACAGTGCATCCAAAAAGGGTAGAATTAATCGCAATAAATCAGAATAGGCACCCTGCCAAGAAGACATAAGCACAAATGGATTATGCTCCAAATAAAACATTATGCATAGGAGGTAACGAGAAATGATCTTACATATAAATTCAATGAAATAAATCACATATAAAAGTTCTTACAACAAACGCTAGAGTACAAAGTAGCTTTGCAATACTGGTCCATATAACAGATTGGGTATAATTCAAAATAATATGAAATTATATCATAGAGGTTTTTCCTAACTGAAAAAAAAAATGATGAAATCGTTGATGTATCGGCAGCTTCTAAATGTTATATTTTCATAATTGTGATGGCCANTTCTGCCCCCTTTGAGCACATCTGCAAATGAAGGTGTCGCCATAAGGAAAACAGCCTTTGTCTAAATAATGCAATAGAACCACCCAAGGCAATATAACAGTAACTCGAACCCTAGAAAGACTCAAGAAAATAGAGGATGTGGCAATTACAAAAAAAATTCAAGACAATCAACTAAAACCAATGTGCAGAAACCAAGAAGAATCATTAATAATCACAGAAATCATGATTACCGACGAAGATCAGCCCTAGCAATGGAGGGAAAGCCACCTTTTGTGAGGGATTCAGTGCCACAGAGAGAGAGAGAGAGAGAGAGAGAGAAAGAGAGATGTATGTATAACCTACTGAATGCACAAGAGCTTTATTTTCGACTATCTTTATCTAAGGGAAAGTCATGGTTATGATTGAATGAGAAGAGCAAGATTCAGTACTTCAGCACTGAAGTACTATTATCCTCAAAAGTTGAGCCATCTCCATCTTGATATTGAGCCAGATTAGCAATTGAATGGGATTTGAACTTGATAAATTGTGATAATTTTTTGTCCATTATGGTAGTTATCTGTATTTTTTGTCCATTGTGGTAGTTATCTGTATTTAATTAAACTGAATTTAATTATTATTAAAAAAGGACAATTATTCTAAAAGCCTTACCCATTTTATTAATGGCTTGGGCTTATATAGAGCCTAACGATTTCCAAATAAATCCCTATACTTCTACATACAAATAGGTAAGACCATACATCAGAAAAAAAAATGACAACATTCCCCCTCATGATGGGCAAAAGTATCCACTAAACATAACCTAGATAAATCTAATGAGCTAAGTCCTTTGGTAAGTAAATCAACCACTTGCTCTCCAGTGGCTATATGACTTAGCTCCAATAGTTTTCTATTCAAATTTTACTTGATGAAGAACCTATCAATCTCCAAATGTCTGGTTCTATCATGTTGCACCAAGTCGTTGGCAATGTTGATCGCTGACTTTTTTTCGAATCATAACTTCATTTGAGCTCCTTGGTCCACCTTGAGCTTTACCAACAAGCTCTCAAGAACTCCTAAGGAGATGTCCCTATTCTCCGCCTCGGCTGTTGACCTTGCTACTACTGAATGTATTTTGCTCTTCCAAGCCTACAAACATGCAGTATCCAAACGTTGACCTCTTGTCATCCATACAACTCGCCCAATCAGAGTCATAATAACCCTTAATAATAACATATCAATTCTTCCTGAAGATCAACCCCTTCACTGATGCACTCTCCAAATACCTCAGAATCTGATACACTGCATCCATGTGACCTTCTTTGGATCATGCATGTAGCGACTCACCACACTAACTGCAAATGATATGTCAGGATGAGTGTGACTCAGATAGATGAGACGACCCACCAACCTTTAGTACCTCTCGCAATCAACTGACTCTCTTGCCTCTACACTCAACTTTTCCTTCTAATCAATTGGTGAAACTGCAGGCTTGCATCCAAACATACATGTCTCTACGAGCAAGTCCAGCACATATTTCCTCTGAGATAGAACAATCTCCTCTGTTCCATGAGCCACCTCAATCCCAAGTATCTAATATGTCTCAAGTCCTTCACCTCAAACTATTTGCCCAAACTTGTCTTCAGCTGAGCAATCTCTCCCTCATAATCATCAGTGACAATCAAATCATCCAGATACACAGCAAGAAAAGAAATGTGACCACTATGTCGTCGAAATAATATTGAGAAGTCGGCATTGATCTACTTATAGTCCATCTCTGTCGTTGTTTTCCTAAACTTGTGAAACCAAGCTCAATTAAATTATTTCAAACAGAGTGGCTTTCTCAATCTACATTCCTTGCCCACTGTTTAGTTCGTGTCGAAGCCTGGGGTATCTCCATGTACACTTCTTCTAGGAGATCCCGATGAAGAAATGCATTATTCACATCCAGTAGGTGTAACCTCCATCCATCATTTATAGCGAGAGAGACGAGTGTCCTAATTGTGTTTATCTATGTCACTGGTGCAAATGTCTCATCATAATCGATGTCATACATCTGACTATACCATTTAACCATCAACTGTGTTTTATAGTGATCAATATTTCCTTCTAAGGTCTGCTTTACCATGAAGATTCATTTGCACATAACTATCTTTCTCACTACTGCTAGCAACGCGAGCTCCCATGTTATGTTCTTATCGAGAGCACCAAGTTCCTCCAGCATTGCAGTCTTCCACTTTGAATCCTCCTTAAATACATGTCAACATTTGGGTATAGAAACAGTGTCCAAAGATGCAATGAATGTTCAACGTAAAGGTGATATGTTAGAGTATGGGACAAATTGGATAATTTCATGTGAGAAACCAAAATAATCAACAGAATAACAATCAAGAGAATGGCTCGCATTGTTGCCAAAGATCCTCCTCAAATTCATGGGAGTGGTTGAAGAAAAGAGAAGAATCATATCACCTATGCAATCAAATTTCAAGGTGGATGGTGTAGATTTCTCAGAAGTCAAGGTAGACCGTGGCAAGATACTTGTTGGCACGAGTGGCACGACAGACACCTTTCTCTCATTCTTTATTTTCCTCCTTATATGCACCCTCAGCTCCCTTAAGCTTAAGTCCCACCACCTTCAGGCTCATTTCCTCATTTTTTGACTCTTCCTTAGTCGATACTTGTCACACAATAAGACAAGGCATCGTTCCTATTTGTACCAATCTCTCACCATCACTACTTTTCCCCTCTCGCCTCATGCCTTCAGCATTTGATGAGTCACCAAAGGATGAGATGTAGCATGGTTTAAATTCTCTAAAGGTCACATTCATACTCACAAATAATCTCTTCTCTATTAGGCTCCAACAAACATACCACTTCTGAGTGGCAGAATATCTCACGAAAATACACTTCACAGCTCTGGAATCCAGTTTCTCTATTGATTGTCTGTTATCCTTCACAATACACAACAAAATACCTTCAATGGAAAGATCTCACTATTATCTCCTTTCAATAAGTCACAAAGAAATCGTCACTCCAACACACTTGAGGGCATTCTATTGATAATTGGGCGGCTATCAAAATAGTTTGCCCCCACAAGTGCTTTGAGACATTCATCGAGATCATCATGTTTCTGGTTAGCTTTAAAAGGTGTTCATTCTTCCTTTCTGCTACTCCATTTTGTGTCGGTGTGTATACACAAATGGTTTGATGGTGTATATCTAAGGCTGATAAGTACTACTCAAACGTCTTATTGTTATATTATGTCTCATTATCATATCTCAATTCATTCACTACTACACCGTGTTGTCTGAATGGCCCTGTGAAAATCTTTAAAGCAAACAAACAAACTAATTTGTTTCTCATCAAATATAACCAAGAAATAAGAGAAAAATAATCAATGAAAGTCACAAAATATCTAGATCTTCATATATCTAAGTGCACCAAATCAAAAACACAAGAACTACTTTTACCAGAACTAACATAAGAGCTCCTGGAGTGCTTACCAAACTGACAAGCATCACACATAAGTTTCTATTTATTTGTCTTTTCATATAAAGACGGATCATAACGATTGAATATACTAAACGAAAAGTGTCTCATGCGAATGTGATGTAGCAGCAACACATCTTACATACTCCTCACAGATCCTCCTACTCCAGCACTCTTTACTATCCAAGTATCAGAGTCAACTATGCCACATGTCAATCCCAAGTTTCTGGTCAGTCCCCTTCTCTTGAAATATCACCTTAGAAATATCAAATAAAACAATACATTTTAGTTGGAGTAGAATGACACTAAAGAATAAAAGGTTCACAGCATACAAAACATTGAACATAATCATAGAATTGGTGCACCACACCGTACCCTTACCAACCACATGTTGTGTTGTACCATCAGCGGTATAAATGCTCTCTGGAACTATTATGTGAGTATATGAAAAAAACTCACTAACAGCATCTGTCATATGTCGAGATACACCAGAATCTACTATCCACTCTAGTGATCGTGTGGTAGATATAGAAGCAAGAATATGTGCATCACGAGTACCTTTGACTGAGTGAGCATAAGTAGCAATATTCCCCTTGGATGATGAGATGAATGCATCCTTAGTCACAGCACATGCGACTCTCTGCTTCCTATTCAACTTCTCTAGAAATTGTATAGTTCTCATCTGTGCAAAGAGTTCCCCTTTCCTGCAACTCGGATCACCACAGTCTGACATAGATGAGAAGTAATCAAGATCTTGTCACAGCTGCTAGCTCTATGGAGTACTCCAGAACCCTGTACTGCTGCCTCTGTCACGTTGAATTAGGAATACCCTCATGTGGTTCTCAGTCTCAGCATAGGTCATCTTCAGCTTTGCCCAGATATCATTTATTTTTTGAATGTCATCCACTGATGTGGCAATCGATGGAACCATCGAGTTGAGTAGCCAGGTGTAAATCAATGTATGTGTGGTCCTCCACTCATCAACCTCAGCACTGTCACTTCTAGTCTCTTCCCTATTAGAGCAACCTTAATCTGACGCAATCATCTCAGAAAAGTGGTCGGTCCATTGAGCTTCAAATCTACAGAAATAAGATCTAGCTTCAACTACGTCGAAACACGTGATGAGGTTGTGGCTCCCGTCGAGACCCTAGCTCCTTGTATGAGCCCCACCTAGACCTTTAGAACCTAAGGATCTTTCCCATAAGCTCCAACCATATCCTCCCGCATTATCTCTGCCTCCTTACATCCTCAATTAACAGAATCTAGGTTAAGATCACATAGATCCCACGAGACTTCCTTTTTTTTCTTGACCTGATCATGATCTATCTCATCATCAAGATCAAAATCAACTGACTTATTCTTCGTTTTGTATTACTTTGTATGCTCGATATGAACTCCAAGTTTATGTTCCATGCGAAGTCCTAGTTCCATCCTTTATACGACAAGAGAAACTGAAACCTTAACCGATTTCACTTCCTTGACGCACGCGATCCGGTCCACTGAAGTCCTCGTCGTTCTTCCATGTGGGTGATAGCCTCACCTACTTTCTCTACGAGCGCAAAACGAGAACACAGCATATGCAGGCCACCGAAATCTCCAATGCCTCTTTCTTCCCTGCACTGATATCGTTTGCGCAATACAAACTGATGCTAGAAACCCTTGACGCCTCAACGCCTCTTTCTTACTTGCCTTATAATCACAGCTAGAGGTCGTTGAGAAGACAACGACGGAACTGCTGTCACAAAGACCACCAAAATCCTTTGCCTTTCTCCTATTAGGGTATAGCTCTAATACCAAAAAAGACATAATTGCTCTAAACACTTGCCCTATTCATTAATGGCTTGGACTTATATAGAGTCTTACAATATTTACAAATAAATCCCTAGACTTCTTCTATTTACAAATAGGTAGGACCCTACATTAGATACAAATCTCAATAATTAATTATTAATAGATGAAAGCATTAATAACACCACATAAACAAGTAAAAAAAGGGTGGTATAAGATTTTCAAATATATAACCAAACTAAAGATCATAATAATACAAAAAAGAATAACAAGTTTAACAAAATTTAAAAAGACAGATTAACATCTTAAAGATAATTATTAGTTACTTGCCAAACTCTTCTGCAATTTCATTCCAATCAAGTAAAACCTCCTCTCTATAACCCCTCAACCAATTACGAAGTGTCTTTGTAAATCCATTTTGATTCTTGGGCTTTCTGCACAGGATTGGATACTCCTTTCCCTCTGGTATGTATTGATAATACAACCTAATTCAAGAGAATGAGTTAGAAAAAATAAATAATCTAAGCCTATAGATATGAGTGGAGTCGAGCGAATATCATAATGCTGAAATTCATTTACTTATTTTCTTATCAATCTTAGTTGAGCAACAAAAGAGTATATCATTATATCCAAGTGTGTTATAGTTAAATTCTGATCAAACCTAATAAAACATATATGATAATTAATACAAACGTAAATAAGCATTCATAAAAATTTACATAATTCAATTAGCATGCTTTTTCTAATATTTTGACATTGAGATAAAAATAGATAAAGCAAAAAAAAAATGATATATATAATGGCTGATTATATTATTTCCATCACATTTATATCTTTATCAATGCACTTTACTTAAAATGCGCAAGTAAAATACAAATTTAATAAAAGAAGATAAACTAATAAACAAAGAAACAAATAAACAAATTATTTGCCAAATGCTGAATGAACATATGTTCTTAAACAAAATAAAACACTAACCTGATAACGTTCAAATTTATTTGAATTGCTAAGTGCGACTTGTTAATCAAATACATGATCATTTATAGCGTTAACAAGCCTCGACATGAATTACTACACAACAACAGTCAAAAAACTGCTAAAACAAACAAAACTACATCCGTTACAACAGCAGCAACTTCAGACCCTTATCCAGCACAAATGGATAATACAGGAAAGCAGAATCCCAACCACGTCTGTGCAAATATTCCATCTGCTCTCTATATCTCGAATGCATAAATACGTGTGATGTTTTGTATGTATTCTCTGGTTTTTGCTTCCTTAGAAAATAAAGATATGCATGTATTAATCTCACTGTCTGCCTTTAATTTTCTTCCTTTACTCTATTCCTACCTGATTGAAAAAGTCTACATGATATCACAGCCACAACCAAGCGGCAAGCTCTAATTCTTTTAGCAATCGCATCCTATCAAACATCCAACCATAAAGCTTTCTCGCCGATAGCAGACTCAGCACCAACCATGGGAGAGACTCGCATTCCATTACAGTTGAAATTCTTGATGTCCAACATCAAGAACATCATCTCTACACAATTCACAACAGAAAAAATCGCCTTACATGGTGTTCAAAACCCTCAATTTTTTTTTTTTAACAGATGAATTCGAAATATGCTTGGATAACAACTACTGTTTGGCAAGAAAACCCATCCATCATCTTGATGGCTCAATTACACCCAACCTCTCCTATACTACCAAGACACTTGTAAACCAAAATCTAATTGTACTGCTCTTGTCAACCATATTTCAATCCTTACTTTCTTAACTTTCTCCAATCCAGCAACTGTTGACGCGGCATAGAGCCCAAAACAAACTACATCATCTGTCAATACAAGATAAAATAATGACTCAATATCTAACAAAAACCAAAGCAAAACGTGATGCCATTAACACAGTTTGCACTCCACTTGGCCCTGAAGGCATTATTCTCTACACTCTAAATGACCTACCACCAAGTTATCAGGCCATCAAGACTGCCATCCACACACAACTCCAACCAATTAGCCTGGATGACCTTTACTCCCTACTGTGCTCCAAAAAAACAAACTTAACAGCTGAAGTGACTCTCCAACAGCAGCAATCAACTCAAAATCCTCAATTTGCCATTCAGTTCCTACAGATAGAGGTCGTGATTGTTACAATCACTTCACTTATGGCAGGGTCACACCTAAGCAATCCTTGCACAAACTCATCTCAGCCAAGAGGTTCCAAATCAAATAGCCCTATGATTCAATGTCAAATCTGTAACAAAATGGGTCATCCCTGCAACTAAGTGTCGATACTGTACTGGCCTTAAGTACAACCTTTTTTCTAACCAAGTGTTTCTTGTTGATTCATCCACCAAAAAATGAGTACTAGACTCAGGAACAACATCCCACCTAACTGCCGACACTGACAATATATCCAACCCAAAACATACACTGGTTCTCTACAAGTCATAGTGCAAAATGGTCAATAGCTACCCACTGCTAATATCATTGACGGCCTCCCTAACCACTCTCATAAGTTTCGTCTCTGTCAAATCCAGCAAATAATCCATTTATCTCACAATTTCATTAAATACACAAACTAACTCTCAATAATCATTGCCCCGTCACTTTTGATTCTACTGGTTTCAGCATTACCAATCATAACTTGCACCAGCCACTTCTATTAGGCCTACGCCATAATGAAGTGTGTGCTATCTAGTGCAATTCTTGTATAAAATAGCTTCCCCTTTGCAACACCTTCCTAACTCATCTCATAATCCAAGTGGCATAGCAGCTTAAGAGATCCCCACAAATGAGTTGTCTTCACTCTTCAAATCCCATCCAGATATAAGTACCCTAAGGAACAGCTTTAAATGTCAATATTGTAATTCTACAGAAATTCAAAAAACTTTCCTTTATGTTTCTACTAACCCTTAACTTATATCCTTACTTATTATCCACTCTGATGTATTGATTCTCTATCCCCCCATTTCCAAATAAGGCAACAAATATTATGTTTCATGCATAGATAACTAGTCACTTTTCTATTGGGTGCTTCCGATGCAAAATAAATCTGATATAAAATCTATATTCATAAACTGCAAAAACATGGATGAGCATCAACTAAATAAATATTATAAAGATCCTTTGATCTGATGGCAACAAGAAATATACTAAGCAAACCCTACAGAACTTTCTCACTTAATGTGGAATCTCTATAAGTGAGTTGCCTATAAAACCCTGAACAAAATGGAGTTATCTAACGAAAGCATTGAATCTAACGGAAGCATTGACACATTATAGAAACCACTCGCATCCTACTTCTTGAAGCTAGACATCCACACTTTCTATAAGCAGACACATTGCTAACTGCAATCTACCTCGTTAACAAATTACCATCACCAGCAACCGACAATTCATCCCCATACAAGCTACTCTAGCTACTCTAACTGAACTATAATCATCTCAAAACATTTGAATGTGCTTGTAATCCTTGCTTTGCTGCCACTACAAAAACAAATTATCCCCAATCTCAACTCGATGTATTTTTCTTGGTTATCATCCTAATAATAAAGACTATAAATGCTACCATGCCTCTACTACTAAACTACTTATCTCCCGACATGCCATTTTTTATGAGGATGTTTTTCATATAAAACTCTAACTCAACAAACTAGTAACATGCCCTTGCACACATACCTCCCCATACCCTTGCTACTCTATCCACCCACTCTCACCACTCAAATCTGGCAACACATTATTCAATCCACCTCTTTCCCAAACTTCATCTACCACAGCCAGTCTTCCTTCTCATATTTCCATTAAATATCAACCAACTCCCTTCCCACTTCCTCTCATTTCATCTCCTCCAATATATACTCGTGTCTACCCACCTTCCTCCCCCATCATCCGAACGCCATTCTAAAACTCCAGCTACAATCTCACTGCAACACACCTAGGCATCCTATGCTTACACATTCACAAAAAGACACTCCAAAACTAAAGAAAATTCTTGATCTACACTACATTACCGTACCATCACTGGAGCCTACCTGCTACCCCACTGCAGTCAAATTCAAATGCTAGCACACAGCCATGTCTGAGAAAGTTTAAGCTCTTCAAGTTCAAGGAACCTGGACTCTAGTTAAACTACACCTCACCAAAATATATTAGGTTACAAATGGACATATAAAACAAAATTAAATCATGGTGGTTCCATCAGTTGGTATAAGGCAAGCCTTGTAGCTAAAAAATTCAAATAATAATGAGGTCTTGATTACACCTGCCAAAATGCCCAAAACTCGCATCATGCTCAAGGTTGCTCTTTACAACACATGGCTTATCACTCAAATTGATGCCTCTAATGTCATTCCTCATAGCAAATTCCATGACACTATCTACATGCAGCAACAAAAGGGCTTCATTGATCCAAAATATCCTCACTATGATTTTCATCTTCATAAAGCACTCTATAAACTCAAACAAGCACCAAGGGAATCATATGCCACTTTCTTACAACTTCTACATATTGTTGGCTTTCATTTAAGTTCAGCTGACCCCTCACCAATGCTCTATGATCAAGACCACATGTACATCTTTATTATAATATATGAGAAAACCATTTTAAGCACATATTATAATAATTCATTCATTACCAAACTTACATCCACTCCAGCAAACACTACCTGTGAGAAATCTGGGTGAAACCCAGCACTTCCTTGGCATCTAAATAAATCACACACACCAAGGTCTTCATCTGAGTAAATCCCTATATGCCCTTAACATTCTCATATGAGTTGGAATGCTCTCCCGCAAATCTGTCCAAAATCGCACAACCAAAAAAATATCATCCATCACCTCTTCGGATCCATTGTCTACTTCAAGAATTCCATGTGCCTATTCAATAGCCTACTCTACTTTACTTCAACAATGTGGTTGTTCAAGCACTTCCAAACAATCATGCTTATACCAAACACATTTAAATTGACAACCACTTCATTTGTGAGTGCATTAAAGCTAGAACCATATCTGTTAAGCATGTCTTCTCTCAAAATCAATCACCGGCATATTTAAGAAATCATTACCTGCCACCATATTTCGCTATTTGTCTTCAAAGTTGAAGCTTCAACTGTGAACCATCAAATTTCCAGGAATTAACAAAATTATAAAACCTACAACAGCAAATAGAGCTACGAACATTACAACAGCAGCCACTCTGGACACATCATCCAGCGCAAATGGATAATACATAACAGCAAAATCACGACTACCTCTTCGGAAATATTCTCACTGTAATACATGTCTTAACCTGAATGTCTTCGTTTCATCTCCTTTCTTTACTCTGTGCCTAGAGTCTACACTCCTTAGTAGTTATATTGTATTTATTTCTCCAAATTGATTTCAAAAATTCAAACTTAACAAAATAAACCAAGACATGAAGTAATAGGTGTACAATCCGTAAAATATGAGTACCAAAATTTTCCAAAAGGTAAGAAAACCAATTTTGTATAATAAACCACATTTATAATCTGTAAATTTTGAAACTAATGCGCCGACAAATTAGAGCACACCAATTTCCCCAAGTCTCGGGCGGAGCTGATATCTTCGGCGGCATCCGCGCCCACATTTCTTCTTGCAGACTCCTTCGAAGGCAGTCTGTGTCGCTCATGAAGGATTCTGTGTATGAGTTTTCGCGTAGAATGTGTTCGGTGAGTTCGGGATCGGAAGTATTTGACATCCAGTGGTAGGGATCGTGCCAGGTTCGGCCATGAGCAGAAGCGGTAAAAGGGATCTTTTTGGGAATGGGAGGTTCAAAGGGAGGGAGAGGGGGGAGTTTTTGACGCTTGCAGGTGGAGTAGGAGGAAGAAAGAAGAATGAGGCGGCGGCGGTGAGCCCGTCGAAGCATCGAACCGCCGGGAGGGGCCGATAAACGGGTTTAAGATGTTTTATGAACTTAGAAACTTCGGGACTGTTCGTTAAACCGATCATGTGTTTGGCTGCGCGAAGCATTTAGCGTGAGTAGGGCTGGAAACGAGCCAAGCATCACGAAGCTCAGGTTTGGCTGGGTTTATCTTGTTCAAAATTATTTGTGTTTAAAATCATTTCAGTTTGAATTTAGCTCGTGAATAGTGTGTTAATATTGGGCTCGAACTGAAAAAATATATGTAGAGTATTGTATTCGAATATGTATCAAATGTATGTAAAACAAGACATATAACCACATTACCACACGATCAGTTATGAAATAAATAATTATATAATTTTTTTTCAAGCTAAAACTAGTCGAATATGAGGGAACAAAGATTTAATAAATTTGGATTTATTAGAGTAAATATGAATTGATTACATTTATCTTTTTGCTGGATTAATTAAATTTCAAATTTAGATTTTAAAGATTTGTTTGGAGCAGCTGCAGCTTATTGAATAATTTGTTGATAAGCTAATTAAAAATAATCTGTTTATAAGCTAGGTGCAGTAGCTATTATAAATTTTTATTTTTTTGAAAATCCAAACCGCAGCTAGAAAGCTAACACCTGTGGTGTGAAAACTTTATTTTCAACGTTTTGAAAAAGCATAAGCTGTCAAAACGCAGTTTACCCAAACAACTCAGGTGCTTTTTCAAAATGTCACAGCACCAAATAAGCTACCCTCTTGGATTCATGAAACTTGTTTTCTTCTGTGTTTTTTAATAAATTTGAGCCATAAATCCTATTAAAAGTAAGCTACCACACGCCCCTAGTATAGCTTTTTCATCAAGGGGGAACTTATTAATTTTTTGGGGCAATTACATAAAAACCACCTTAAACTTGCTATTTATAAATACACCACCCACTTTAATTAATTTTCCAAATTCTCACTCAAATACCAAAATTCATGTTAAAAACACAACCTATGTTTTCATTTTTATCAAATTCTCAATAGTTTGATCGTGGCACACGTATATACATCAATTAATTCATAAAAAATCATCTCAGCGATTTTGTAAATATCAATGTTTTGAGTAGTCTGCAAGTAATCATCACTAGATTCTTTTAATAAATTTGAGGGAGTTAATATGTTAAACCTAATTAAATTTTATGAAGTTGTTTTACAATTTATTTTAATATTTGATATGTTATTAACAAATTTTTATCAATGACAATTCTCAATACATTTTTATGAAAAATCTTTCAAATTCAAAATTAAGATTATTTGGGCCGCGATTTTGGCCAACATATGGTCAAACTACTATTCTAGACAAGACAAACCCAATGATATCAAAATTGGTTTAATCCGAGTCCAATAAAGCCCAGATCAAGCCATTGAAGCACAATTAGAAGCTTTTGGATCATCAATTAAATAATCAAATGAACTTCAAATTTGGCATATTTATAGTAAAATCAAGCATCTCAAAGAGAGGAATCCAATGAACCTAAGATTGCTAAATTATGAGGTTACTAAATAATTTGAATCATTAAAAAAATATCTATAATTTGGGGTAAGGACTATGTGATAATGTGGTTAGGAAGTTGTGTTAAAAGACCAAAATGTCCTTCCCCAAATGGCTAGGCTATAAATAGTTCCCCTCTCTTTACTTTACAAATAATAATAATAATGAGTGGAATTCTAGAGTTTGTTCTGAGAAAATACCCGACAAATAATCATTAGTCTCCATAGCCACCAACCACCATCTATCACAATCTGTTGCGCCCCATTGATCACCACCGGTCGTCACCATCTGTCATCGTCGAGCATCGGCCGTCACAGACCCTTGCTTACAAAAAATTTGTAATAAAAATATCATTGTTTGTGTCTAACACATGTATATTCTGTGTTATATAAAGACAAATATAATTATCGATGTAAAATTATAGCAACCAATCACTAAGGTTGTAAACGAGTCTGTGTTCGACTCGTTCGAAATTGCTCGTGTTCGAAATCAGCTTGTACGTGTTTGAAATCGGCTCGTGGACTGTGTGTTCATGTTCAAATCGATTTAAAGATTCTTGTTCATGTTCGGCTCTTGTTCGGCTCAAAATTGACTCGTTAAAATTAATTTGAAAAAAAATAGATGTAGGTTGTTGGATTCAAGCCTGCAACAACTTTGTGCAATAAAAGACGTAGAACCACATGACCACGTGTGCTATTATGATTTAAAGTTAGATATAAATATATATATTATTATATTATTATATAAATAATATATATAATTTCTTTATTTGAAGCTAAAATGATCTTAACACTAGTGAACATAGTGTTGTTCGTGCTCGACTCGTTTACTTAATGAATGAGTCAAATACGAGCTACTTAACAAGACGAACTTGAGTTGTTCGCAAAAAATGAACATTTTTTACAGTCGTATTAATTACGCATTTGTGGTCAACAACTATTATTATAACTTTCAACTACAGTTTTTGTGACCAATTATTGTTATTGCAACCACCAACAATAATTTTTATGGTCAACTGCTTTCTTCGTAGCAACTAAATATGGTTTGTGGCTAACCACTGCTATTATTACCAAGAAACATATTTATTGTAACCCATTTATGGCTTTTATGACTAAAATACTATTGCGTATATTTTATTTCTACTTTTTAACTCCATCTTTTCTAATTTCGGAAAAGAGTGACCTATATATTTACATTTATATAGTGGACAACTTTGACTAGGTTACAACTCCTCGTATTTTTCTTTTAAGTTTTTTCTATATAATAATTTTGGTATCTCCTCCTGCTACTTTTTTTTTTATATGTGTGTATGTTGAATCTCTGTGTAATACTAAGATATTTAAAAAATACTTTACTGCCGCAAATTTTCCGGCATGCAACAATATTTATGCCTGGTAATTCAAATTTAAATTTAATATTATATATTAGCTATATAATTTTAAAGATTAACAAAAATTAATTTAAATTTTCATTTTAATTATATTAATCCATAATTAACTGTTTACTAAAAAAAGTAAAAACTGATAAGAATCGCTTCGGAACAAATTAATTATTAATCAATATATTATAATAAATTTATTAATTATTAATAATTTATTTACTAAATTAACTAATCATTTAGTTGAAATTTAACAAACTAATTAACACTAACTCATTATTCAGTTTCTCCTAATTAATATTGAAATAACATAATCTTACAAAAAATATCATTTCAAATAATATTTTTAAATAACATTTATGTAATGAATTTAAATAAAATAATATCAATTTAATTAAATTAATATTATGTAAGTTAATACTATTAATTATTGATAATTATTTAATTTTTTATTAATTAGAAGTAGATTGCTTGAGTTATAACATAATATTTAATTTAATAATCAATTAAGAATTTATATTAGAATATAATTAAGAAAATAGCCACCTTTGGCTTACATCATGCTTTAGTCAACTTGGAATGCAAATTGCAGAATAACTCATATTAA
>JXCR01146695.1:215390-287030 GCA_002079205.1 Phalaenopsis hybrid cultivar
TTTTTTTATTAATCATTAATTATATATTTATTTGATTGATGTATAATTATTAATTATATATTTGTTTTATTAAATTTTATGTGTTAGATGATTCATGCGGTATTTATGAAATGTCTCTTAAAATAAATTTTAAACCCCCAAAAGTCTTACTTCCCCTCTGGCAACCCATATTTTCATGTCTCCTGATTTCGCCCGAAACATACGAAACCTTGAATTGCTATGGCATGAAAGCATTAAAGGCAATGAATAAATTGTAGTGTGCAAGGATCTCGAAAACTCTAGTCTCTCGTATGTCTCCCATTTCCACTCTCTTCTTGTCCTACTTGATTAAAAAATGGTGTTGAGAAAGTGTAATGCAATCATTCTAAATTATATATGATTAAGAATAAGGATGGTGCGACAAATCAACTTGACTTTACTCGATTATATTAATTTGGTTCACTATTAGCTGTGAGTTAGATTTCACCAAGAAGTAACGTACTTAGCAAGAATTGGTAGAACCCTTGAATCTTCTACCTATTAAACTGAACCCAGTCCCCTTGCCAGGTTCCTTGACAAGTTGCAGAGTAGCAACAACCTTAGAATCCATCACGAACATCCCCTTATCATCGCAGTAAACAAGTTGAAGACAAAATTGCCTCTAGGGCTCCCTTTATCGTATCTCCCCCGTGGAATCTCAGTCTGTCTATCCAGCATCTGCATTCATTAAACAAGGCCAAACTGTTTTTTACTCGGAGATGGCAAATAGGAAGCTCATTACTAAATGGTCAATTGTTGGGTCCACTAGGGCATCGATCCTATACAAATGGTTCAAGTTTTTGAATTTAATGCATATNGTGTAATGCAATCATTCTAAATTATATATGATTAAGAATAAGGATGGTGCGACAAATCAACTTGACTTTACTCGATTATATTAATTTGGTTCACTATTAGCTGTGAGTTAGATTTCACCAAGAAGTAACGTACTTAGCAAGAATTGGTAGAACCCTTGAATCTTCTACCTATTAAACTGAACCCAGTCCCCTTGCCAGGTTCCTTGACAAGTTGCAGAGTAGCAACAACCTTAGAATCCATCACGAACATCCCCTTATCATCGCAGTAAACAAGGTGAAGACAAAATTGCCTCTAGGGCTCCCTTTATCGTATCTCCCCCGTGGAATCTCAGCCTGTCTATCCAGCATCTGCATTCATTAAACAAGGCCAAACTGTTTTTTACTCAGAGATGGCAAATAGGAAGCTCATTACTAGATGGTCAATTGTTGGGTCCACTAGGGCATCGATCCTATACAAATGGTTCAAGTTTTTGAATTTAATGCATATCCTCTACTTGTTTGCTTTCAAATTCAGCATTATGATAGTCACTCAGATCGGATATTGCACCTCTCGTATGTACCTTGCTTCTAGTAGCTTCTACACCTCCTCACCTCTTGGTTCGACCATTGTAACAATTGAAAACCTCATGTTATACTTCATTAACCAAGAAGAAATGCTGACATTCAATCAGTAACAAGCAATTTCAACCGATATCCTTGGTATTTATGCGCCTGAACAGGAAAAAACAACTTTATACTTCAGAGGGTCTGGATCAGGACATCTTTCAACCCTATATCAAAAGCTTCACTCATTATAAAAAATTTACCAAACCATTCGTTAGCCACAATAATTTTAAGAGTGCCCCCCCCCCTCCGCTTGTCTCAACACCCCTTCATGCATGTTCTGGAGATTAAGTGGCTCCTGCTCCAAGTTACTCCAAATAATGATGACTTCTTCATTGCCCGAAAACTCTACTGCTGTGTTATGTAGATGTGATAGCCTTGAAATCATTTAGTAGGGGTTGTCAGATGATGGTGTTATAGGTTGGTGGTGAACTGATCTCGAATTTGATATAGTTGTGTAAAAATTTGATAGTTGACTCCGCTATGCAACGACGCCAAAAACATGATGCAATATTTTATGATTTAGAAACTTTAAATAATTAATGTTGGGATTTTATGCAAGTATGTGTATCGTTACCAAGTAATAATGGATTTTCTATTTAAGCCCCAAATATCGATCCCACAAAGAAGGTTTAAATTTGAAATGATAAATTTGCTAGGAAATTCACAGAAAGTCAACTTGAAATTACTGTCACTAATTTTCATTGTTTAGATATTATCAGAACTAAATTATTTAACTAATCGCAATACTGAAATGTAAAGTTTAAACAGTAATTACTAAATTATTAAACTATTAAACTATGTTTATGTTTATGTGATGAAGATTTCTTATGTGAAGAAAACATTTTTCCCACCACAATGAGATTTTGGTAAAATGAGATGAGATAAATGGTTATAATAGGTATTGTGTCAAATAGGAGCAGTTTTNGCGCCAAAAACATGATGCAATATTTTATGATTTAGAAATTTAAATAATTAATGTTGGGATTTTATGCAAGTATGTGTATCGTTACCAAGTAATAATGGATTTTCTATTTAAGCCCCAAATATCGATCCCACAAAGAAGGTTTAAATTTGAAATGATAAATTTGCTAGGAAATTCATAGAAAGTCAACTTGAAATTACTGTCACTAATTTTCATTGTTTAGATGTTATCAGAACTAAATTATTTAACTAATCGCAATACTGAAATGTAAAGTTTAAACAGTATATACTAAATTATTAAACTATTAAACTATGTTTATGTTTATGTGATGAAGATTTCTTATATGAAGAAAACATTTTTCCCACTACAATGAGATTTTGGTAAAATGAGATGAGATAAATGGTTATAATAGGTATTGTGTCAAATAGGAGCAGTTTTAATTCTCTACCCTGATACAGTGTTATAGAAAATTATCAGCTAATCTCAGGTTTAGTCCATAAATCTGTGGCTAGGCTAGGAGGATACTGGCTTCCACTCCAGAGCTCCCACTTCCCTTCACCTGAAGGCTAACTCTCGCTTTAGTTTTTAAAACAGTAAGACCGAATTAGCGATTTTAGTCTGTCACCCTAAAAATTCTCCAATTCTACACCCAATAAAGTATATTTCCCTATTTATTTGCACTTAATTTTATGAACGAAGTTCTCCTTCATGGAATCAAATGTGATCATCACTGTTGTAGAACTCATACTTCATTTCCCAGATCATATCTTTCACAACATATTTTAACAATTCAATTGGTCAGATCTAAAAGTAAATTCAGTTCGAAGTTAAAAAATCATCATAATTTATTTTATATTTTAATATCGGCACATCCATACTATCTCTTCATTTCACCATATCGCATAGTAGGGAGAAAGCTAAACCAAACTACTCAGACTTCATGAGAAAGATACAACAAAACAAAAATTTTATANTTATCTCACCATTTCACCATATCTCATAGTAGGGAGAAAGCTAAACCAAACTACTCAGACTTCATGAGAAAGATACAACAAAACAAAAATTTCATATATAAAAGAAAGTTTATACAACAATAATAAACAAAGAACACTTATCTGAAACTCTTTCTCAAAGCAAATCCTTTGTAAAAACTGCTTAGACTTCATGAGAAAGATACAACAAAACACAAATTTCATATATAAAAGAAAGTTCATACTAAAAATAAACAAACAACACTTATCTGAAACTCTTTCTCAAAGCAAATCTCTTGTAGCCTCTCCTAATAAACAAAAATCACTTATCTGAAACTCTTTCTCAAACAAATCCCTTGTAGTCTCTTCTATGAAATGTAGAAAGAATAAATCTCNCAAAAAGCACTTATCTGAAACTCTTTCTCAAACAAATCCCTTGTAGTCTCTTCTATGAAATGTAGAAAGAATAAATCTCTCACTTTTCTCCTTCTCCAACACTCTTAGAGAAGAGTTCACACTTAATCTCACCAAAAAACTCTAAATTATAAGAACAATTGACTCTAAATGGTTGTGGAATGAAAAATGGAAGAATGTGTGATGTGTAGAAGGTTGAATGGAGGGGATGAAATGGCAGGAAGAGTCTCCTTTCTGATCAATTTTGGCCCCAAATAAAGCCTAGAGTTGGTTCTCCAATAGGTGCCTCCAAAAACTCTTCAAAAAGTGTCAACATTCCTCAAATCTTCTAGAAACAGAGGCTGAACTGACATTGGCATCGTCGATGCCAGTGTCCCTCAATTTAATTCATCCTCTCTGTCAAATGACGTCGGCGTTGAAAAAATTTCAACTTCTTCATTTTTGCTCTAAATTTCATTCTTTTTGCTTCTTTTTTACTTTAAGTCCTAAAATTCAATAACCTGCAAGAAAACATAAAAATATCTTCCATTAAAGTGTAATATCACAAAAAATGAATATAAAATATGGGTCTAAAATGCATATATTTTTTGTGTATCATGAATCAAGCACCAAAAAAATCTTCATGTCAGTGTATTATTTATCACCCTCTCCTCGAGTGACCNAACATTCCTCAAATCTTCTAGAAACAGGGGCTGAACTGACATTGGCGCCGTCGATGCCAGTGTCCCTCAATTTAATTCATCCTCTCTGTCAAATGACGTCGGCGCTGAACAAATTTCAACTTCTTCATTTTTGCTCTAAATTTCATTCTTTTTGCTTCCTTTTTACTTTAAGTCCTAAAATTCAATAACCTGCAAGAAAACATAAAAATATCTTCCATTAAAGTGTAATATCACCAAAAATGAATATAAAATATAGGTCTAAAATGCATATATTTTTGGTGTATCATGAATCAAGCACCAAAAAAATCTTCATGTCAGTGTATTATTTATCACCCTCTCCTCGAGTGACCACCAGAGTTGTTATTCCCAAGACCTCCTTTCTCTCTCCAGAGAAACTATAAAGTAGTCCAGTAGACACTATCAATTGGTCATTCTTTAATCTTATATTGTCAAACACCGACTAGAATCGAATATTCATGGAGCCACTTGTGTTGTGTCGATTTTATTTTTTGATATTAGGCTTTGAATACTTGCAAATTTAAAGATTGAGTTATTTAACTAGTCAAACATGACATCAAAAATAATATGCTATCTTGAGAGATAGAAATATTATTTTATGATGGGTTCGATTATTTAAATTAAGAAATTTAGATATTTTTGTTGGTCTATGATTAAAACTAATAAAATATTTTCCTTATCTAGTTTAAAGACTAGATATGGTTTATATTAATATGAGGTCCTTAAACTTCCTATAAGAGCATACCCCCTTGTAGTTCATTACATCTTAAGTAACCAAAATTTTTTAAGAAAACTCTTGATTAAGGTTGTGTTGTCTTTAAGAAATTTCTAAATTTTGGGTTGTATGATTGATTATTAGGAATTCTAAATGGGAAAGGCTCAAAATTGGAGTAGTTATTATTGAAACTCAAAAGAAGAAAAGGTAGGAGATGCAATAGATACTGAGAAAATCAATGACATCTAACTATCTTATTGTTCAACTTTAATGAGCTTAAAGTTATTTATTTGATGCTTCATCTTGATATATTATTAAAAAGTTATGGCTTATATCATGTGATATATGGTAATGAGAAGGCTTGAGAGGTGAGGATTTATGCTCTAAGTAGATAAGCAACCTTAGAATCTTAAAGCTAAGGTCAAGTTCACTGCAATAAGCAAGACTTTGGAACCATAATCTAAAAAAATAGAAAATACGAACACGCAAAATGCAATATACTTACAACCTTACCTGAAAATGGTTGTCATCTAAACTACCTAATCACATTTAAAATCATGCATGATCGGTCTTAATGATGCAAGATAGAGTAGGTTGTTGTTTTATGTGTCCTTGTTTTATTAGTTGTAGGCCTTACTACTTGATAATAAATTAGGCTGCCTAAGTTTGTATGGTATGCAGAATGTCCAATGACTAATGTGAATATATTTTTACAATTTAAATTTAAATATTTTTTAAGCTTGCCACACTCAAGTACTTTATTTTTTGGTAATTGACTTATTGCTTAAAGTGAACCAAAGCAGGCTATGTAATAGGTTATGTATGTCATTTTTTATGCATATTTAAGAGATCGGTATATTAAAGCCAAATGATGCACAAAGGGCAGAACTCACTTCCATGAGGAGAGTGGTTCTCGCATGAAAAATCATCCTCCTATTTGTGCAATGTCTAATCGCCCGAAGTACAAGGAATAAGAGCAAAATGTGTATGCATATGCTTATGGTCATATTCTTATTCATATTCTGAAATCAAAAAGAGGTTTTTACTCAATTTTATGTATTTTTCAAATCAAGATTGCTTTATGTGCATGTTTTTTATTAGATTTGTTAATGCAATTTTCCTTTTGTTATGAGTTTCATTTAATTTTGAAAAGTTAAGATTAGATTTTTTTATTTTGTTTGGATAGAAAAATTAGTCATTAGATGAGTCTACTAGTAATCTAGGCAAATGGAGAAAACAAAATACCAACTTAAAATGGGGGCAGACCTATCAAGCAAATAAAAGGACAAGGATGATTAGTGTGTATCAATCCTAAACGATCAATGTGTATCAATCCTAGACTTGTGTCAAACTCATCAGTTGACATCATCTAAACCACTATTGTTTGTTTTGTTTAGGTTCCTCCTTTACTTTTTTTTTAAGTCTTCTTTTGAATGGTTCAAACATTGATAGTCAATCAACCAAAACACTTCTAAGTCTAAAAAGAAAATGATGACTTAAAAGGTAAACTCTATGTTATTATAGCAGCTTACTTTATTTTAATTATAACAGCTTTACAAAATAGAGTTGACACATCCTAAGCATATTATGGCAGCTTAGAAACATGTAAATAAAATCTACCACAATCTGGTGCAACGAAGAGTAATCTACTTATCCTAGCAAGCATTAAAGAGCATGTAGATTAATCATAGCACAACTTTCATCTACTTCTATGACATCTAAAAGGGTTGGTGCCTTATGATATCTAAAGGTGGGTGAATTGGTGAAGTGAAAAGATTTATTTTTATTTAAGACAACTTGGTTAAGAGGTCCATTTCCTTCCATCATCCCGAGATTGTTAGTTTTAGATCTACTTAGATAAAAGTGGTGGTTTGTCAATCCCAAGTGAAAGATTCTTGTCAGCAACATGGGTTGCATCATCCAAGAGATCTTCATAAACCCAGAGGTCAGTTATTCTTACTATTCAAGTACATTCGATTTTGTTTGTTCATTAGAGTTTACTTTATGTTTTAATGACTTTAAATTTTTTTTAAATTTATAAGTTTTATCTTGTTTGACTTTTGCTTGACTTTTAATTTGATTTTTGCTATGGTTGTCTTCAATTAATTTAATTTCTTTTTTATGACAATCTAAGTAATATCCCATGATTTCATCATCTCAGGATTCACTAGGGTTTGTGATCTGCTTAATTACAAGTGACCAAAGAATCAATGTTAGCAAACAGGGGTTATCTCATCCAAGGGTTCCTTACGGACCAAGGGTCAGTTCAGTTTTGTTTAAATTTAAGTTTTAATGAATTTTAGAGTTCAATTTAATCTTTGATAACTTTAAAATTTTAGGTTGTCGTGTCTTTTAGTTAGAAATTTATTTCATACTTTATTATGTTGGTTTGTTAAGTACTTAATGAAAATTGTACTTGACAGTGGATATTNTTAATTTATAAGTTTTATCTTGTTTGACTTTTGCTTGACATTTAATTTGATTTTTGCTATGATTGTCTTCAATTAATTTAATTTCTTTTTTATGACAATCTAAGTAATATCCCATGATTTCATCATCTCAGGATTCACTAGGGTTTGTGATCTGCTTAATTACAAGTGACCAAAGAATCAATGTTAGCAAACAGGGGTTATCTCATCCAAGGGTTCCTTACGGACCAAGGGTCAACTCAGTTTTGTTTAAATTTAAGTTTTAATGAATTTTAGAGTTTAATTTAATCTTTGATAACTTTCAAATTTTAGGTTGTTGTGTCTTTTAGTTGGAAATTTATTTCATACTTTATTATGTTGGTTTGTTAAGTACTTAATGAAAATTGTACTTGACAGTGGATATTTTTATATTCTGATTATTCTTGACTTAACCCACTTTGTCTCAGAGTTTGGGGTTTTACTTAGTTTTGACAGTAATGATTGTTTCAGAATTGTTTGTGATTAGTTCCATCATGAAAATGTGTGCTTATGAACTTTAGGAAGAGACCATGAACACTCCTTAAGTTCATACTTAGGCTTAGTGTTTAGTTGTTTAACTTATCTTTTGCATTAGATCCTCATTGTTGAACGACCATGCTCTTAGATTAGTTACTTAATGAGTTAATTAGTTATTTATGTTTTCATTGTTGAATTTTAATGTTGAAAGGGGTATACTTATAATTTTGGGCTTCAAAAATAAAATCTTTAATTCATACCTCTAACTATTAAGTTTCTTTTCTTTGAATTTTTTGTTGAAGGGCTTGGAAATGCTCAAATTTACCCATAAGGGCATAATTGAACATTTCTTTATATTGTATTATTTTTTTCTTCAATGTGCTTTAATTTGGAGAGTTGATTAATTAAACATTTGAAGGGATTTCATTAAATTTGATAAATACATAAGTTTATCCACAAGATGAGGGGGAAGGGGACTGTGTTCAAGTTGGTGTTTAGAATAATAAGTTCATTAATTCTCCTCAAATATCTTAAGGTGTGAATTAAAGTTTTATTTTTTCTGATTTAAGTGTTATTAGGGGTTGTTAAGTGCAAATGTCATAACATAGGGGTATTCATGTAATTATCAATATTTCCTTTTAGTTTAGTAATTATCTTAATTAATCATATTTTTTAGTTATTAAACCATAATGTTAAGGTTTCTAAGACTATTTATTCTGTTTTAATTGAATTTTAAGATGAAGGGGCTAAGTGGGAAATTTTCAAATTTACAAAATTACCCTCGAATTTAAATGCAAATATTAATTTTCAGGGTTAGCAGTTGACTATTTTACTAAATTTTAATTCATAATTAACTTTTTTTTATTTTTCTGAATAAATGATATTTTCAAGGGAAATTGAGATTTTCAAGTTCAAAGTTGTCTCATATCCTTGGAAAAATCAGGGAATATCCCCAACGACATATGGAAAATTAGACTTAATTTTCATAATTTTTTGGTCTATATTTTAATTTTTTAAATTTTTTAAGTGTTTAAGGGTTTTAATATATTTTAAACTTAATTATCGGCTGATGAATTTATGTTTTATTTTTTAAAAGTTCTCCTATGTTCACTGAATCCAAAGGTATTTTTGTTTTATTTTTGTGATTTTTATTTAGTATGTTATAATGTTTTAAAGTTATTTGGCATTTTTTAGATTTGATTAAATAGAATAAACCTAATTTCCTAATTATTTGCATCGACATTGATTGGATTTCCGGAGTCGTTGAAGATTCATACATCACACTCCCATTTGCTGCTACATCTCCTCGACCAATTACCACTAGTGGTTTTCATCGGCCCACCACTTCAACAGTCTTCAAGCAGTCAGTTTTAGTACAATCGACTGCAACCTCCTAAGTTTTTGAGGCCATCTAATCCTTCTTTGTCATTTGACCGAAGGCATATAGTTTTAACACCTGATTGAAGATTGTTAAGTTATGATGTTAATGGAATGAAAGTTGATGCCCTTTGATGTCCCTTGCCTCCACCAACACTTGATCTGACGCCTTCTTTGCTTCTCTTCGATCTCTTTTCATTATGCACTGCTTGATAGCTCCAAAATATTTTCCATAGGCCTTCGGGTTGGTCGTGTTGAACGACAAATTAGTGATGATTGTGGGTGAATTGGATTAGTTGCAAGAGACATATGTCTTCAATCACACCATTAAACGCTGGTTCACTGGCAAGAATGATATGCAACCACTCTTTTTTGCATCAACCTTGTTTTCTACAAATACCACTTTAACTTCAACTTCGGCTATCTTTTTGTCGAGAGTTCCGAGTCATCTTCAACCCTATGGAGTCATTCCTGTTCAAATACTACCCAACTCCATAGCAGTTGTTATGACTTTTGTCAATGTTTTGCTGATAGTTGGAGATCCTTAGGTTGGTAGAGTTTTTCAATTATTTATTCTAATTCCAGATCAGCTTGAAAGTCCGCATTCAGCTCGTCTCGGCACTCAACTTTAGGTCCACTCATGTCGATTGAAGAAGAGCGACTCGCTTTGTCCCTGGAAGGAAGGTCAATGAAGGAAGCAAAGATCGGCCAGAGGGTTGCGGGTGTTGTTTCTTGTCTCCCCGTCAAAGCTTCCTGCTTGTGCCAACTCGACTCCACCAAGTTCTCCATCCTCCTAGCCTCTTGATGTTGAGCACCTGAGGAGTTACAATCGACTGAAAACTCTTAGTGGGCGTCGTAAAAGTTATCCTCTCACTAAGGATGAGCTAGCCAATGACAATCATTTGAATAATAAAAGAAGAGTCAGACTTGAAATAAATTATTTTTGCTCCTAAATCTCCCCGACCAAGGACCACTAGTGGTTTTCATCGGCCCACCACTTTAACAGTCTCTGGGCAGCCAATTTCAGTATAATCGACCGCAACTTCCTGAGTTTCAGAGGCCATCTAATCGAAGGCACCTGGTTTTAATACCAGTTTGACGATTGTCAAGTCAAGATACTAATGGACTGAAAGTTGATGCCATTTAACATCCATTGTCTCCACCAACACTTGTTCTGACACCTTCTTTGCTTCTCTCTGATCTCTATTCTATATGCACTTCTTCATAGCTCCAAAGTATTTTCCAAAGAGCTTCGTGTCGGTCTTGTAGAACGACAGATTAGGGATGATTATGGGTGAGTTGGATCAATTGCAAGAGGCATGTCTTCGATCTCACCGTTAAACTTTGGATCACTGGAGAATGAAAATGCACTAACCCATGAACCTTAGTCTACTACTTATAAGCCTCACTTCCACTACCTTTTTGCTTGAATCACCTCATAAATTAGAAAAAATATTCGGTTCGCACATCCACACGACCAACCACCACCACTGACGTTTAATACGTAACCACCGAAACTTAGCCATCCGAACCTGCTATGTTTGAACGAATATTTTCTCCATATCTAAATCTTCCTCGCACAATCACTAATATTTATTTATGTTATTTTTTTACAAAANGTAAAATCCTTAATTCATACGTCTAACTATTAAGTTTCTTTTTCTTTGAATTGTTTGTTGAAGGGCTTGAAAATGCTCAAATTTACCCATAAGGGCATAATTGAATATTTCTTTATATTGTATTTTTTTTTCTTCAATGTGCTTTAATTTGATGAGTTGATTAATTAAGCATTTGAAGTGATTTCATTAAATTTGAAAAATACATAAGTTTATCCACAAGGGGAGGGGGAAGGGGATTGTGTTCAAGTTGGTGTTTAGAATAATAGCTCATTAATTCTTCTCAAATGTCTTAAGGTGTGAATTAAAGTTTTATTTTTTTCTAATTTAAGCGTTATTAGGGGTTGTTAAGTGCAAATGTCATAACATAGGGGTATTTATGTAATTATCAATATTTCCTTTTAGTTTAGTAATTTCTTAATTAATCATATTTTTTAGTTATTAAACCATAATGTTAAGGTTTCTAAGACTGTCTATTATGTTTTAATTGAATTTTAAGATGAAGGGGCTAAGTGGGAAATTTTCAAATTTACAAAATTACCCTCGAATTTAAATGCAAATATTAATTTTCAGGGTTAGTAGTTGACTATTTTACTAAATTTTAATTCATAATTAACTTTTTTTAATTTTTTTTTCGAATAAATGATATTTTCAAGGGAAATTGGGATTTTCAAGTTCAAAGTTGACTCATATCCTTGGAAAAATCAGGGAATATCCCCAACGACATAAGGAAAATTAGGTTTAATTTTCATAATTTTTTGGTATATATTTTAATTTTTAAAATTTTTAAGTGTTTAAGGGTTTTAATATATTTTAAACTTAATTATCGGTTGATGAATTTATGTTTTATTTTTTAAAAGTTCTCATATGTTCACTGAATCCAAAGGTATTTTTGTTTTATTTTTGTGATTTTTATTTAGTATGTTATAATGTTTTAAAGTTATTTGACATTTTTTAGATTTGATTAAATAGGATAAACCTAATTTCCTAATTATTTGCATCGACACTGTTGGATTTCCGAAGTCGTTGAAGATTCATACATCACACTCCCATTTGCTCCTACATCTCCTCGACCAATTACCACTAGTGGTTTTCATCGGCCCACCACTTCAACAGTCTTTAAGCAGTCAGTTTTAGTACAATCGACTGCAACCTCCTAAGTTTTTGAGGCCATCTGATCCTTCTCTGTCATTTGACCGAAGGCATATAGTTTTAACACCTGATTGAAGATTGTTAAGTTATGATATTAATGGAATGAAAGTTGATGCCCTTTGATGTCCCTTGCCTCCACCAACACTTGATCTGACGCCTTCTTTGCTTCTCTTCGATCTCTATTCATTATGCACTACTTGATAGCTCCAAAATATTTTCCATAGGCCTTCGGGTTGGTCATGTTGAACGACAATTCAATGATGACTGTGGGTGAGTTGGATCAGTTGCAAGAGACATATGTCTTCAATCACACCATTAAACGTTGGTTCACTGGCGAGAATGATATACAACCACTCTTTTTTGCATCAACCTTGTTTTCTACAAATACCACTTTAACTTCAGTCTTCGGCTGTCTTTCTGTTGGGAGTTACGATAATTTTAATC
The DNA here is from genome assembly GCA_002079205.1 of Phalaenopsis hybrid cultivar. Taxonomy (NCBI): domain Eukaryota; kingdom Viridiplantae; phylum Streptophyta; class Magnoliopsida; order Asparagales; family Orchidaceae; genus Phalaenopsis; species Phalaenopsis hybrid cultivar. The sequence continues at coordinate 228,048 of JXCR01146695.1, forward strand.
CCTATGGAGTCATTCCTGCTCAAATACTACCCAACTCCATAGCAGTTGTTATGACTTTTGTCAATGTTTTGCTGATAGTTGGAGATCCCTAGGCTGGTAGAGTTTTTAATAATTTATTCTAATTCCATATCAGCTCGAAAGTCCGCATTCAGCTTGTCTCGGCACTCAACTTTAGGTCCACTCGTGTCGATTGAAGAAGACTAACTCGCTTTGTCCCTGGAAGGAAGGTCAATGAAGGAAGCAAAGATTGGCCAGAGGGTTGCGGGTGTTGTTTCTTGTCTCCCCGTCAAAGCTTCCTGCTTGTCCCAACTCGACTCCACCAAGTTCGCCATCCTCCTAGCCTCTTGATGTTGAGCACCCGAGGAGTTACAATCGACTGAGAACTCTTAGTGGGAGTCGTAAAAGTTATCCTCTCACTAAGGATGAGCTCGCCAATGACAATCATTTGAATAATAAAAGAAGAGTTAGACTTGAAATAAATTATTTTTGCTCCTAAATCTCCCCGACCAAGGACCACTAGTGGTTTTCATCATCCCACAACTTCAACAATCTCTGGGCAGCCAATTTCAATATAATCGACGGCAACCTCCTGAGTTTCGGAGGCCATCTACTCCTCCTTTGCATTTAATCAAAGGTATTTGGTTTTAACACCTGTTTGACGATTGTTAAGTCAAGATACTAATGGACTGAAAGTTGATGTCATTTAACGTCTCTTATCTCCACCAACACTTGTTCTGACACCTTCTTTGCTTCTCTCTGATCTCAATTCTTTATGCACTGCTTGATAGATCCAAAGTATTTTTCAAAGAGCTTCAGGTCGATCTTGTAGAACGACAGATTAAGGATGACTATGGGTGAGTTGGATCAGTTGCAAGAGGCATGTCTTCGATCTCACCATTAAACTTTGGATCACTGGCGAGAACGAAAATGCACTAACCCATGAACCTTAGTCTACCACGTATAAGCCTCACTTCCACTAGCTTTTTGCTTGAATCACCTCATATATTAGAAAAAATATTTGGTTCGGACATCCGCACGACCAACCACCGCCACTAACGTGTAATACGTAACCACCAAAAGTTAATCATCCGAACCTGCTGTGTTTGACCGAATATTTTCTCCATATCTAAATCTTCCTCGCACAATCACTAATATTTATTTATGTTATTTTTTTACAAAAAATACTTGCAACAAATATGTTTTCACATTTAATTAAAATAAAATAATTATAATCTAATTCATAATTTATTCAATTACTTATTTAATTTTATAAAACGATTTATAGAAAAATCTATATGAAAACCCAAATACATATTAAAGATATTAATTCAATTAATATAAACAAATCAATTCATATACAAATCAAAACCAAGTCTTCAAATTTCTAAACAAATCAATATAAAAAATCAGGTGAAAATATGACTTAAATTCAAGCCCAACATGAACAACTTACAAGATCACCAAATAAATTCCAACTCTATTACAGCCCTGTTCATGCCTGCAGAGCAATAATACTAAGAACGTCACATTATCTGCAATATATGCAAATAATTTGCTGCATTCAATATACGCCTAACCATCCCTGGGACAGAAACCCTANAATTTATAAAAAAATCTATATGAAAACCCAAATACATATTAAAATTTTTAACTTGTTTATTAACTCCTTCAAATATGAATTCAATTAATATAAACAAATCAATTCATATACAAATCAAAACCAAGTATTCAAATTTCTAAACAAATCAATATAAAAAATCAGGTGAAAACTAGACTTAAATTCAAGCCCAACATGAACAACTTACAATATTACCAAATAAATTCCAATCTACATTATACGCAGGTTCTATTACAGCCCTGTTCATGACTGCAGAGCAACAATACTAATAACGTCATATTATCTGCAATATATGCAAATAATTTGCTGCATTCAATATACGCCTAACCATCCCTGGGACAGAAACCCTATCAAGGTATTATTTATAACAACACTTGCACAAAATTCATTACCCTTCACTTTTACAATAGGCTGCGTTCACAAAGCTAGACTCGTGTCCAGAGGAAAACATCTCATGTGTACAAAATATGTCGTGACAACAAATTCCTTACATGAAGTTCTGTAGAGTTACTTGTGGGATTCTCAGTGGATCACAAGTGCTCACTGTAGAATTCCTCACACACAATGCAATCAATGCTTCCACGGTACAGGATTACAGGGAAGTGTCCGTAGAAGGAGAAACCGGGCATGAGCTGCGTCCGGACAACGGATGTGATTCAGTGGAAGTCTGAGCTCCCACTCCACTCTATTAAATCACATCCGTTGTCCGGCCTCAGCTGTGGGTCCGGACTCCAGAAGCAATATTTTTTCCCACAAGAGGGCACTAGATCAGGTTATCAAACTAATACTGCAAAAAAAATGACAATTGAAAGCAAAATCACAATCCAATGCAGGAACCTAATAAACCACCAGTTCTTATGACAACTAAAGTCCTTCAAAAAAGCAAGACTTTTCATGCATTATTTTACTTTGGTGTTCTTTACACTCAAGGTGATAAAGCTGCTTGGCTCCAGCACATATACAGTGTAACCCTGCTCTTAGGTCTATTTACAATTGGATAAAAGAACAGAACAAAATAAGATGAAAAGGAGGCGTTACTAAAAGAGGAAAAAATAAAAACAGGAGCAGCAGCAGCAGCACAATAGAATCAGGCAAAACTAAGGGATACAGTAGATCTAAATCTAAACAAAATTACAAAAGAAACCCATCCAGCCATCAACAGAGTGAAAGCTTCAGCAACTGCTCGTTGATCCTGCTGCATGGTTGAAATCCAACAATCCTGGAGGTGTGCATACTTAGTTCTTAAATAAACAATGAGATTAACATCATATTATCATGAGGCTAATCCTCTTTTTCTTAAATAGTCTGCACAAAGCAATCTACTAAAAGAAGTAATTGGTACAGTAACAAAGCTTTTATAAGTCAGGAGCACATCATAATAAACTGGATGGATAAAAGCGAGGGGCCAAAATCCTTTCGTTCAATCATAAGCTAATTAGAGAAACAGCATCCATGAATTAAATTCTGCAATCCAGCCGCGCATGTAGCTGCAAAATTAGATTAATATCAGAGATAAAGCAAAAGTGAAAAAAATAACAGCAATAGAGAACAAAAATGAGATAATCGTAGGGGAAAGAATGAAGTTAATGAAATGGACAAAAGAAGTTAAAAGAGATTATAAGTTCTCAAAGGAAAAGTCCAGCCGACAGTAAATATAAGATAAATCTTCATGCTCATGCCAACTAAAAGTTGGGTTAAATGCATCGATACAGACACCATACGACAAGGACACGAGATACACCTAGCTTTGAAAATATATGACACTGGCATGCCTTTGACAAGTTATTACAATATACATATTATAAATTTTAAAATAATATTTACAAATCACATAAATTAAATAAAAAAGAAACGGATAAAAAGGATCTTAACGTTATAAAGATGAAAAAATAATGATATTTAAGAATAAAAAAAATAAATGATCATCATATATTCATAAATCAAGATAGTAAAATAATGATATTTAAGTATTAAAAAAATAAATGACTATCATATTATTCATAAATCATGATAGTAAACAAAGGAAATTTTTTTAAAAATAAAAAATATTAAGTACAATAAAAAAATAAAAAATAATTAAAATTAAACAAAAGCTAAAGAAATATGATGAACAATATCCTTTTAGAAATATTTTATTTAGTACAATATAAATAGTATTTTAAAATTTTAAATTTAACTTTTAAGAACACTTGTGCATGGAAGTTTGTATTGAATTTTTTTTTTAATTTAAATATAACATGCTTGCCCGAAATTTTTTTATTCTTTAAAAATTGGACAATGCACGGAAGTTTGTATTGAAGTATCAGCATATCATAGAAGTTGGGCAATGAAATTGGATTCAACGCCGCCCCCAAAACCCCCATCAACACAAATGCTTCTTTTTAGTTGGCAAAAATGTATTCTTCCACTTCACTAGCCTAAAACCTCATTTTTATGTATCAGTTGAGATAATCAAAATCAAAGAAGTGGAATTAAATGAAAATTTGATACTGAATAAGCTGCAATGGAGAAAAAAGATTCATGGGATAAAGGCTCGAATCGTTAACAAGCAGTGTTGTTAGGGCAATAAATTTAGCAAATTCAACTCGAAGATTATTAATCGCTCAAAAATTGATTTGAATTTTGGCTCAGATCGAAATAAATGAGCCAAGCTACGAGTCAAAAATTTGGATTGAATTTTATTCGAGCCGATTTTGAGCTAACCCCAGCTCGGGTTGAAGTTGAATGGTTAGCGGCCCTAGGTCCAACTTTCACAACCATGAAGTTGTTACATAAATTTTTATTTACCACCTTATTGGTGTCTTTTGTCTTTTACACAATCCCATAAATGTGAATTACCATTCTCATTCCTTAATAGACATCATATAATCATTCTCATTTCTTTTCCCCTGCGCTTAACATGGCAATCCAATTAATCCATTTGCACAACTTGAATTCCCATAATCCAAAATTTTAAATTTAGCACTCGAAGATATTGTCTTATTACACAATGCTAAAAAAATACTTCTAAGAAACCCAGCTTCAACTTTAGGACCCAACTAAGCGTATATTCCATTAAAAGATTAGGGATCGATTTTGCTCAATAAATCACAGTGCATCCAAAAAGTGTAGAATTAATCGCAATAAATCAGAATACGCACCCTGCCAAGAAGACATAAGCACAAATGGATTATGCTCCAAATAAAACATTATGCATAGGAGGTAACGAGAAATGATCTTACATATAAATTCAATGAAATAAATCACATATAAAAGTTCTTAAAACAAACGCTAGAGTACAAAGTAGCTTTGCAATACTGGTCCATATAACAGATTGGGTATAATTCAAAATAATATGAAATTATATCATAGAGGTTTTTCCTAACTGAAAAAAAAAAATGATGAAATCGTTGATGTATCGGCAGCTTCTAAATGTTATATTTTCATAATTGTGATGGCCAGTACTCAATAAGATTTAGTCTGCTATATTCTGTTCATAGACATTCAACTTAAAGGAAATCTAGCTCACTAATTAAAGCAATGTTTTGTTCATCAACCTGGACACATAGGCTTCTTTTGGTTGGCATTATACTTTCATCTATATTCTGTTCATAGACATTCAACTTAAAGGAAATCTAGCTCACTGATTAAAGCAATGTTTTGTTCATCAACCTGGACACATAGGCTTTGTTTGGTTGGCATTATACTTTCATAAAAAATTGTTTAAAAGGAACTTCATAAAAAACATTTTTTAGAACGGCAAGGAAATAGCGGTCTCAAATGAAGTACAATTGGCGTTTGGTAAAAAGAAGTATGCAAAGCAAGCTAATTACAGAGTATGTTATTGATGTCTCGTAAAACAGAAAGCACTAAAATGATGTATCTTAAAACAGAAAGCACTGAAAAAGCTTTTCCAAACAAGGCCTCAACATACCACGTTAAACAGTCCTCCAAGTGATCATTCCATCTCAAGGACCCCATTAAACTAATAACAGTTAATCATTTCAGCCTGTCAGCTAACTAAAAGGTAAGATAGTTTTAACACGGAAAGCTAGAACCTAGCAGCTGGTGATGAGAAGTGATAAATGCTTTCTCATTAAAAATTTCAATCTAATAAAACATAAAAAATATGAAAACATCTTAAGTTGGTCCCCAATTTAAACCGGTAATAATACCTGAATCGGACATACATATTCTAGATAAATTGAGAAACATCATGACATACACCATGGCTATGGGCTATAGACCAAATAAATAAAAAAATAAAACATTACAGCATGCATGCAAAGTGAAGGTAAAATATGTCAAAACAAGCTTTAACATTTGAGATTGTACAAGCTTGCCAAAGATTTTTAGTCAGCAATTTATTTCTTGTTTCCTTCAAAAAAAAATTTAATTGGTTGATCTAATTCAAGGTTCCATTAAATACTTGAGTTTTTCTTTTTTCCTGTGCAGAACAAGAATCTTGGAAATGCTCTAGTCCTCTCATAAAACCATGCAAAAATTAACTAATTCTAGTTGCAGAACGGAATACATCTCCCCATAAGGGTAGAGGTGCTAAATAAGTTTGCACTAGAGACCATACTTATCAATGACAAATAACGCACCATAATGTAAAGGTTTTCGTAGATTTATAACACATGGCAAATTGCATGGTGTGTGCCATATTGTATCATAATCACATTAAAATATATTCATGAAAAATGTGTATTTTATTTTAAAAGAAAAATTAGTTAATATTTTTATGTGCTATTTAAATTTTAGATGTTCAATATACAAATATATAAGAGATGAATTGTATGTATGCAATTTTTTCCTTATTTCTTTTTATATTAAATCTAAAAAATTAACTTAGCAAGACCATGGTGCCAACTCATCATGCGCTATTTGCCCAATGCACGATGCAACAAATAAAGCACACTATTTTGATGCGTTGTGCAGCACCATGTACGATAGCATACATCATTTTGTGCCATTGATTTGTATGCTTGAGATAGTAATCATCACAACTAAGGGAACTAATTTCAGTCAAGGTAATGGAACCAAACAGAGCCACAGAACTAACGAATACAAGAAGGATTAAACGTTCTCTACAGCCTCTTGTTAAGCAATTGCACTGTGATATCATCTGAAAGTTTTAAAGCTTCAAAAACAAGATCCTTTCAGTTCCTACTGCATTAACCAACCAACTTTAAAGATATAATTAACTCTTCCAGTTTATAAAAAACCTTTCATCAAATATAACAACCTTATTAGACAAACCAAAAGAATTTATAAATCCTACAATATGAAAATTCACAACCAAGCATCACGAAAATAGAACCAAATTTTGATATCCAAATATAATTGCTAGTTTGTTTTTATAGCTCCACTGCTTCAAGATAACTGACAAGTTCATCTGTATTATATTATTTACTTCCAAGTTTAATCTCTTGTCGGTGTCACTTGCCAAAATGCTTGCATTATCTTTTAGGTCAGCGACTACTCCTAATCACTTGGCTTGGGAGTTATCCATATATATTCATTAGATATGCTAACCAGTGTCCGTGTATGCAACAATTCTATTATGTATTTCTTTTTATTTATTTTTATGAGACCAAATTTTAACCTTTTCCATAGCATATAANCGACTACTCCTAATCACTTGGCTTGGGAGTTATCCATATATATTCATTAGATATGCTAGCCAGTGTCCATGTGTATGTAACAATTCTATTATGTATTTCTTTTTATTTATTTTTATGAGACCAAATTTTAACCTTTTCCATAGCATATAAAACCCTATAAATAGCTGGTCAAAAAGCCATTTTTCATATACAATTTGCTTCGTATTTATGCTAACAATAAAATTTTGAGTCTCTCACTATTCTTCTCCTCCTCCAATCTTCTCTTTGTTTTCTGTTTTACGAGAGCTTACAAGAATTCTTAGCATAAGAAATTTGGATCCAAAAATATATACATGACCATGCATNCATACAATTTGCTTCGTATTTATGCTAACAATAAAATTTTGAGTCTCTCACTATTCTTCTTCTCCTCCAATCTTCTCTTTGTTTTCTGTTTTACGAGAGCTTACAAGAATTTTTAGCATAAGAAATTTGGATCCAAAAATATACACATGACCATGCATAAGAAACTCTTCATTTAGCTGCTCATCTTCGTAAGAATCACAGTCACATAGTTCGCAAGTTAAAAAACACATAATTAATAACAAAATTCTAACGAAATTTTCAAATTTCAACTTTACATTTTTCACCATGAAAATTCTACTCATACAAGATTGTATGCTTAATTGTATATATTATTGATCTGAGTAGTCANAGTTCAACTTTACATTTTTTCACCATGAAAATTCTACTCATACAAGATTGTATGCTTAATTGTATATATTATTGATCTGAGTAGTCAAGCCCCATCAAACCATATTACTAATACGATGCTTAGATAAACACATAGTTCAAATTGAATTGCTAGGACATTAATCACCCTAATAAAGATATTACCAACTGTACAGGTTATAAAATAAAAATACTGCAAATTACTTTTAATTATTTGATCCAAAAAATGTTAATTATAGTTCAGATAAAATTAATTGTCGGGATATAAATCACCCTAATAAAAAAATACTAATGCAACTCAACAAAGTTCAATTACAGGGATATTAATCACCCTAATAACGAAGCATACCAATAGTTCAAGCTATAAAATAAAAAGATTGCAGATGAATTTTTATTTGTTCCATCTAAACATGTCAATGACACATTTAAAGAGAAATGCTAATGCAAACAAACAAAGAGAACTTCAAGTCGCATTTAGCCATTTTCATAAATTATTTTCTTTTATTATTGGAATATCATAATTGGTACTTCTGTAATGTATTATACAGAAATATAATAGTAGTTAGGTCAAGTATTATGCGTATTGTATTAATCTATTAATAAAGAATTAGAAGGTCCTGAAATAGGCAGATATTTGAGCCATGAAAAATTTAATGCGTCGAAACTTACCGAGAAGTAAGTTAGCCCCAAACGCATGTATGCATGTCAAATAATAAAACATTTAAAGAGTGCCGCATATCGATCCCATGAGAATAGGGCCAAAATATTTCAAACTAATGAAGTACTACTTTACTGAACCGTTAAGTCTAGTTTGAAATGTTCAAAATCAGCAGATGAATCTAACAATCCTAAAAAACAGTAAACAAAAATAGTAGGAAAAAATGTTTAACTTCTCAGACATGCAAGGTTCATGCTCCTCTGATATAGTTTAGATGGTTTATTGTAGTTTTCCTATGGCTCACACACTAGAGTTGATAACCAGGGATAAAAAGTTCTCCTTAATGTCTACGTTAAAAGAAGACGAGAATCAATGGAATTGAAGCTTCCTCACTCTCCATGTATCCTACATGTGTATTTCAATCCCCTGAAATGTTTGCAAAATCCCACCGGAATGTCTATTTTCTCGGTATTTTCTGGCTAACCTTTTTTTCCACTAAACAAGATTAGAGGTCGTAGTTTCACGAAAATTTAACTTTCCTATCTCGTCCGACAAGTAAATGATGATTAGAATGTTAAGATATCAACATGAAACACTTATGCTAAAAAAAATAGCGCCAAGGAAACACGATCCATAGCACGAAAATTATAAGAAATCCACAAGACTGATATCACACGAATACAAAATGAAATTAGATAAGACGCATGATAAAAAGAAACACAAACTTAATTGCAAGAATAAGAAAGAGAGATGATGTAAGAATTGTAGAAAACTCTAGAACAAACTAAATGGTCTCTTGCAATACATCAATGTCCTTTCTAATCAATACAAACATTCATGGATCTCTTGGATACAAATTGCCTTCAATCTCACCTTACAATATCATAAAAGCTCTCAAACAATCATGAAAAAGACAAACTAACAAGAACATACTCATTCGAGCAAAATTGTAGAAGAAATCTCCAAAAGGCTTTCCCTAAACTTTGAGGCACAACCTCCCGGGCAAAAAGTGTTGTAATAATCATCAAAATATATTTTTATACTTAAGTCATGCTTTCGAGGTCCGAATAGGCATTAAATTTCTCCAAATTAATCAAAATTCCCAAATTTTGAGTTTTGGCAGATTGGTGCGAGAGGGAGCGCCCATGGGCGCGCGCCTAGCGAGATTTGGCAAGCTCTGGCCAATTTTCGCAAGTGATGGCCTCGATTGCGGCAGTCTACACTACGGGTGCATGCACGCCAGCGCAGCTGGGTTGCACGAGTGCGTGAAGGGAACTGGATTTTAAAAGCCAACATGGCTTGATTTAGCAAGTGGATGCAGTTGCACACGTGTGCACAGCAAATGCGCACAAGTGCTATTAGCTCCAGTTTTGCTCTGGTTCAAAAGCGCAGGGAAGCTGCGAAGGTGGATTTGACAACCTGTGGAGCCAATTTTGGAAAGTACAACGCCTGAATTTCGCAAATCCAGGTGTTGAGGGTGGGTGTAGGCAGCGGCGTGCACTTGCATGCCCATGGGTTGTATGTGTGCACGCATATGTGCAAGCATGTGCAGGTGCGCGCAAGTGCACTTGCAGGTGCACGTGCATGCGCGCCCGTGCACGTAATTGATGGGCCCCTTGTGTGAAGTTTTTTTTTTCATAGTTTTTGCTCCAAATTCATTTTTTTTCATTTTTCAAATGTCTTAAGACCTTTAATCTACACAAATAACAAAAAGAACTTTCTTAAGCGTCATATCATGATAAATAAGATAATTAACAAAATATTTAGAACCGAAAAATTACATAAATTTACGTTGCATCAATCCCCCTAAACTTACTCATTACTTGCCCTCAAATAATCACATAGCTCAGCAAGGGCCCATTAGAATATATAAGGCACTCCTGTAGGCTTCTAAAGCATTCAACTTGTTTATCAACAGAAAATGCAATTATATAAGTGTCATTTATGGCTCGATTATTCTTAAAGTTAAATTTAGTTTTTCACTCAATTTATTTGTTTTGCCCTCAGCAAATCCCAAATATTTTTAAATTGGATTTAAAATATTTTCATCAACCTTGGATATTTTAACGTCATTTCAATGAAACTAACCAACTTCATCCTACTTAACATTTTTCTTGAAAATAAGGTTAGATGAGTTTCACTAAAGAATCATGAAGAGGCTCATCCCTTAAGTTCTTCTAAACTATCATTCATATGTTTCTTCCAATTTTTGTGTCAACCTCAAGCATCTTCTCAGGCTTTTCATATTTTTAACTCTTTTTGTTTCTTCTTTTTCTTCTTCTCTTTTTTCCCTGAAAAATGTTGTATCTGGTTAAACAATTTTTTTCTTTTCTTTTTAAATGTTATAATAGCTTAGTTTCTCCTAAGCGATGTCTCAAAAAATGATTGTTTTTAATGTCACCTTCTAATATTATTTTTCAAAAAAAAGTTAAGACAACATAAAATTGGTCTAGTAAAAAAATTGAAAATGGCTTAAAATATCTTTGGTTTACTACTTAATATTTTAATTACCCTGAGATTTTATTTGGTGCAGTTCGAATTTGTTAAGTTATAAAACCTCATTATTGTAACATTAAGATTAACTTACCAAGATAACATTTATCCCCTTTTTTAAAAGAACGTTCAATAGACAGGTTGAATGAATCAGAATCCCTAGCACGAGTTACCAAATTACATTTAGTCTATATCTGAGTTATGTGAACTACTATTAGGCTCATAAAAGTAAAGCATCCCCCCCCCACGAAAAAAAAAACTTATTTTTTCCATAGCATGTCACATGTAACAACGACAAACAAGGTAACGGTAAGTACGAGGAGTAAATACAATAGTGGTCACATTAATCTCAGAAAATATTATAAAATGCAATTAATAAGACAGATCTGTAAATGCGCAGCAGTTTATGCCTCATAAAATGTAAGAAAATTGCAATGGAATAAGAATGACGTTGCACATATGTAGATCAAAATATGCAAACAAAATCACTTGGGTGAGAATCCATGAACTTCATATGACTTGCAAAAGTAACACGACCAAAAATACTCAAACAAATTCAAATGAAAAATATCAAATTTCAAAGCACATGCATAAAGTAAAAACAAAACATATTCAACGTATCAGATAACGCTTGAGTTACCTCCCAAGATAGCGCTTGGATGAACATCCTCAGCCCGACGAAAAAGAATTCCTCCAGAATCAAAATTCCAATTTAGTAATCCTCGATATTTCTATAAATCTTTTGTTGATCCTGAAGTTTTTATTAAATCCTCAAATTTTGATTTTTCTTGAACTTTTCTCCTCAGTTCTATAACAGTCATCATGATAACAGTCATTCAGATTATTGTTCTTAAAGGTTCTTTCTATAACTAGAATTCTCCCAATTATTTTCCCTATTTGCAGATCACCGTTTCCCTCACAATTAGCAAAAAAACAGACCCCTAAGGGATAATTCCAGATCTCTTAAATTTTGGGTTGGGTTTTCTCTGGGTTCTTTAGGCTCTAGTTGTAACTCGGTTACATCCCTGCCTGGGATTGTCTTCCAATTCATTTCCTTGGGGCACTACTATAGGTGGTCTTGTAGGCTCGACTCTCTCTCTCATAATGCAACGGAGTGCCATGAATAAAAAAGCACAATCTTCCTTAGTTACTATCTGACCCACATCATCCAACTTAGACTACGCTTCAAGGAACAACTTTTCATATTCAAAACTATGGCCTTCTAGTATCCCTGACATCCCATGGGGTTCATTCCTTAATAGGATAACTAACTGCCCAACTTGATTTTCTATGCTTCTAAGGGAATCAGCTTGACTTTGTGACTCCTTCAGGTTTATCACTAATTCCTCCAAATGTTAATTTCTTCAAGGTAGTCATTATCGTGGTTATTCCAACTTCCAATAAAAATCAATTTGGGTGCTCCCCCATTGTTAGTTGTCGACACTAGAATTATTATTATTCCATTTGAAGCTTAGATATATCAACAAACATTGGGTGTAGGTTCTAAATCTTACAACCAATTCTTCTAAAGATAGTTGTTCCTCCCTAAATTGGGGTTTTGAAATGACTTCCCAAGCTTTAATTTGGTAAACGTGGTCTCTGCCCCAATTGTTCTAAAATTTTCTAGCTTGAGTTCTCCCCCAATGTTGGTTTTCCACACTAATGTCATTAATGTTCCAATTAAAGTTTGGGTAGGTTGTCCAATTGAGGATGTAGGTATTGGAAGATGTGTGATCAAACCAAACTCTTATGTCAGTGTTCAAAATTCAAGTGACTGCTAGCTATCATTGGGTTAGCATACTCCTGAAACTGTGTGAAGTGGCTTTCCTGAGGTTTTGACGTTTTGAAGGGTTGAAACTTTTTTTCGAAGACATAAACACGAGAATACAATAACACAAAAAAACAAAAATAAAGAAAAAATAAAATTTTTAAACCTAGACTCTTAGTATTTCAACTAAAATTCTCCTAAAGTTGAAAATTTTTTACAAATATCCTCGGCAACAACGCCAGAAACATAACACGTCGAAAATTACCGTGAAGTAAGTCAACCGCATAACGCAAATATACATGTCGAGTAATAATGCGGTTAAAAAGTACTATGTATAGATACCATGAGAATAAAACTAAAATATTTCTAACAGACGAAATTCTAGTTTATTGAACGGCTAATTCTAATTTGAAATGGTCAAAATCAGCAGATAATCTAACGGTCTTAAAAAAACAGTAAACAGAAATAGCAAGAAAAAATGTTAAGCTTTTCAGATATGCAAGTTTCATACTCCCGTGAAATAGTTTAAATGGTTTCTTGTAGTTTTCCTATGGGTCCCACGCTAGAGTTGATAACCAGGAAAAAAAATTCCCCTTATGCCTATGTTTAGGTCAAAAGAAGACTAGAATCCATGAAATTGAGGCTTTCTCACTCTCTATACATTCTGCAGGTGTATTCTAATCCCCTGTAAAAGTTACAAAATCCCACTGGAATATGTCTATTGTCCCGCGATTCTGTGGTTAATCCTTCGTTTCTATTTCGCAATGGTTAGAGGTCATAACTTCAAAAAAGAATTTAGCTTTTCTATCATGCCCGATAAGAAATAAATGATTATTAGAAGATTAACACACAAGCTGAAACATTCATGCTTAAAAAAAGACGTAAAAGGAACAAAAGATTTATAGCATGAAAATTACAAGAAATCCACAAGACTAACATCATAGGAAAATGAAATGAAATTAGTTAATATGCATGATAAATAGAAACATAAAATTTGTAATTGCAAGAATAAAAAAGGGAGATGATATAAGGATCACAGAAAACTCAAGAATGAGCCAAACGATCCCTTACAATACATCAATGTCCATTGCAATAAATACAAACATTAATGGATCTCTCACAATATAAATTGCCATCAATCTCGCCTTACAACATCATAAAAGCTATCAAACAATCATGAAAAAAACAAATTAAAAAAGACACTCTTTCGAGCAAAGCAGCAGAAGAAAGCTCCCAAAAGTTCCAAAAGACTTTCTCTAATCTTAGAGGCACAACTCCCTAGGCAAAAGGTGCCATAATCACCAAAATACTTTAATACTTAGTTCATGGTTTAGAAGTCCCATATATGCATTAAATTTCTCCAAATTAGCAAAATCCCGAAATTTTGAGTTTGGCAGGTTGGTGCGCGTGAGGCTCGCTTATAAACGTGTGTGCGAGCCCAGCTGGATTTGGCAAGCTCTGACAAGTTGGCAAGTGATGGCTTTAGTTGTGGCAGCGTGCAACATGGGAGCGCGCACGCAGCTCGGTTACGCTGGTGCACGCGGAGGGAACTAGATTTCGAAAGCCAATGCGGCTTGATTTGGCAAGTGGTTGCAATTGTGCGCTTGTGCACCACGGCAACGCGCAAGTGCCCGCAATTCCAGTTGCGTGTAGGTACGAATGAGCAGGGAAGCCTCAAAGTTGGATTTGGCAACCGGCGAAGCCAATTTTGGCAATTCCAGCTCCTAGTTTTGGCAAATTCAAAGATTGTGCGCGGCCATAGGCAACGATGCGCACTTGCTCGCCCATTGGGTGTGTACGTGCACTCGTGTGCGCGCGCATGCAGGCACGCACGCATGCGCCAAACTGGTGGGCTTCATTACAAACTCTTGTTTTTCATATCTTTTGGTCCAAAATTATTGCCTCTTTCAAGTGTCTTAAGACATAATCTGCACAAACAACAAAAATACCTATCTCAAGTGTAATATCATGATAAATAAGATAATTAACATGATATTAATATTGAAAATTATGTAAACTTAAGTCGCATCAAAATTCAACCAGGCTAAGAACTTTTTCCTGTGCAGACCAAAGCATGATAAATATGAGACCAAGGAAAGTAAAAGCGTCCGTGGATAATTCGAATGCAAGTTCAAATGGATTCAAAACATATACAAGACAAAATAGTAATCAATAACCTCGCATCCTGCACAAGGCAATGTAGAATATTCCACTATTCAAGGCATAACCACCTTCACCACCCATGGAACCGCTANATTCGTTCAATCATAAGCTAATTAGAGAAACAGCATCCGTGAATTAAACTCTGCAATCCAGCCGCACATGTAGCTGCAAAATTAGATTAATATCAGAGATAAAGCAAAAGTGAAAAAAATAACAACAATATCGAACAAAAATGAGATAATCGTAGGGGAAAAAATGAAGTTAATGAAATGGACAAAAGAAGTTAAAAGAGATTATAAGTTCTCAAAGGAAAGGTCCAGCCGACAGTAAATATAAGATAAATCTTCATGCTCATGCCAACTAAAAGTTGGGCTAAATGCATCAATACAGACACCATACGACAAGGACACGAGATACACCTAGCTTTGAAAACATATGACACTGGCATGGCTTTGACAAGGTATTACAATATACATATTATAAATTTTAAAATAATATTTACTAATCACATAAATTAAATAAAAAAGAAACGGATAAAAAGGATCTCAACGTAATAAAGATGAAAAAATAATGATATTTAAGAAATAAAAAAAATAAATGATAATCATATTATCATAAATCAAGATAGTAAAATAATGATATTTAAGTATTAAAAAAATAAATGACTATCATATTATTCATAAATCATGATAGTAAACAAAGGAAATTTTTAAAAAAATAAAAAAGTTTAAGTACAATAAAAAAAATAAAAATAATTAAAATTAAACAAAAGCTAAAGAAATATGACGAACAATATCCTTTTAGAAATATTTTATGTAGTACAATATAAATAGTATTTTAAAATTTTAAATTTAACTTTTAAGAACACTTGTGCATGGAAGTTTGTATTGAATTTTTTTTTTTAATTTAAATATAACATGCTTGCCCGAAATTTTTGTATTCTTTAAAAATTGGACAAGTGCTTGGAAGTTTGTATTGAAGTATCAGCATATCATAGAAGTTGGGCAATGAAATTGAATTCAACGCCACCCCCAAAACCCCCATCAATACAAATGCTTCTTCTTAGTTGGCAACAATGTATTCTTCCACTACACTAGCCTAAAACCTCATTTTTATGTATCAGTTGAGATAATCAAAATCAAAGAAGTGGAATTAAATGAAAATTTGATGCTGCAATGGAGAAAAAAGATTCATGTAGCTGACCCAACTTACTGGGATAAAGGTTCGTTGTTATTGTTGTTGCACAATATCTACCTATATTTAGCCTTGGCGGTCCATCTTTTCCCTGATTCGATCAAATCATTTTATTTAGACGCCTTGTTTACCAAAAATGTTTCATGTTAGCCAAAGATGCAATCTGTCAACTCAAATGAATGTCCCAGTCATCTCTAAATGATAGACTAGATATTTGCCCATAAATCATCAAAAACAGGAGAAGACATTTCTCAACTGTTACCTATGCACAAACCTTTACCCATATTACCATTGTTCTATTTGCTATATTTCCTAACATTTCTTAAGAATATCAAAAACAATATTAAAATTAATTGTAACTATTTAAATGATGTAATATTTTTAATATAGCTGATTAGTAATAATGTGAGTTCGTTGATATAACAATTTTAATAAGATGATTAGAAATAATTTGTTTTTCCAACAGCATCTCTCCATTGTAATTTCTACTACCAGTAGGGTCCGACGAGGGCCCTGAGTTTTGCTCGAAGATCGTGTTAATCGCTTGAAAATTAATTTGAATTTTGGCTCGGATCGAGATCGGATCAAAATAAACGAGTCAATCTACGAGCCAAAATTTTAGATTGAATTTTTTACGAGCCACAAAAAATTGAATCGTTAACAAGCAGCGTTGTTAGGGCCATAAATTTAGCAAATTCAACTCGAAGATTATTAACCGCTCAAAAATTGATTTGAATTTTGGCTCGGATAGAAATAAATGAGCCAAGCTACGAGTCAAAATTTTAGATTGAATTTTATTCGAGCCGATTTTGAGCTAACCCCAGCTCGGCTTGAAGTTGAATTGTTAGCGGCCCTAGGTCCAACTTTCACAACCATGAAGTTGTTACATAAATTTTTATTTACCACCTTATTGGTGTCTTTTGTCTTTTACAGTGTATGCTGAAATCCATAAATCTAGTTTCCACATGCTAGTATTCGGAAAAAAAAAGGTACCTTACACAATCCCATAAATGTGAATTACCAATCTCATTCCTTAATAGACATCATATAATCATCCTCATTTCTTTTCCCCCGCGCTTAACATGGCAATCCAATTATTCCATTTGCACAACTTGAATTCCCATAATCCAAAATTTTAAATTTAACACTCGAAGATATTGTCTTATTACACAATGCTAAAAAAATACTTCTTCTAAGAAACCCAGCTTCAAGTTTAGGACCCAACTAAGCGTATATTCCATTAAAAGATTAGGGATTGATTTTGCTCAATAAATCACAGTGCATCCAAAAAGTGTAGAATTAATCGCAATAAATCAGAATAGGCACCCTGCCAAGAAGACATAAGCACAAATGGATTATGCTCCAAATAAAACGTTATGCATAGGAGGTAACGAGAAATGATCTTACATATAAATTCAATGAAATAAGTCACATATAAAAGTTCTTACAACAAACGCTAGAGTACAAAGTAGCTTTGCAATACTGGTCCATATAACAGATTGGGTATAATTCAAAATAATATGAAATTATATCATAGAGGTTTTTCCTAACTGAAAAAAAAATTGATGAAATCGTTGATGAATCGGCGGCTTCTAAATGTTATACTTTCATAATTGTGATGGCCAGTACTCAAAAAGATTTAGTCTGCTATGTTCTGTTCATAGACATTCAACTTAAAGGAAATCTAGCTCACTAATTAAAGCAATGCTTTGTTCATCAACCTGGACACATAGGCTTCGTTTGGTTGGCATTATACTTTCATAAAAATTTGTTTAAAAGGAACTTCATAAAATACATTTTTTATAACGGAAAGGAAATAGTGGTCTCAAATGAAGCACAATTGGAGTTTGGTAAAAAGAAGTATGCAAAGCAATATAATTACAGAATATGTTATTGATGTTTCGTAAAACAGAGAGCACTGAAAATAATGTATCTTAAAACAGAAAGCACTGAAAAAGCTTTTCCAAACAAGGCCTCAACATACCACGTTAAACAGTCCTCCGAGTGATCATTCCATCTCCATTAAACTAATAACAGTTAATCATTTCAGCCTGTCAGCTAACTAAAAGGTAAGATAGTTTTAACACGGAAAGCTAGAACCTAGCAGCTGGTGATGAGAAGTGATAAATGCTTTCTCATTAAAAATTTCAATCTAATAAAACATAAAAATATGAAAACATCTTAAGTTGGTCCCCAATTTAAACCGGTAATAATACCTGAATCGGACATACATATTNAGATATAAATCACCCTAACAAAGAAATACTAATGCAACTCAACAAAGTTCAATTACAGGTATATTTATCACCCTAATAACGAAGCATACCAATAGTTCAAGCTATAAAATAAAAAGATTGCAGAAGAATTTTTATTTGTTCCATCTAAAGATGTCAATGACACATTTAAAGAGAAATGCTAATGCAAACAAACAAAGAGAACTTCAAGTCGCATTTAGCCATTTTCATAAATTATTTTGTTTTATTATTGGAATATTATAATTGGTACTTCTGTAATGTATTATACAGAAATATAATAGTAGTTAGGTCAAGTATTATGTGTATTGTATTAATCTATTAATAAAGAATTAGAAGGTCCTGAAATAGGCAGATATTTGAGCCATGAAAAATTTAATGCGTCGAAACTTACCGAGAAGTAAGTCAGCCCCAAACGCATGTATGCATGTCAAATAATAAAACATCTAAAGAGTACCGCATATTGATCCCATGAGAATAGGGCCAAAATATTTCAAACTAATGAAGTACTACTTTACTGAACCGTTAAGTCTAGTTTGAAATGTTCAAAATCAGCAGATGAATCTAAAAATCCTAAAAAAACAGTAAACAAAAATAGGAGGAAAAAATGTTGAACTTCTCAGACATGCAAGAGTCATGCTCCTCTGATATAGTTCAGATAATTTCTTGTAGTTTTCCTATGGCTCCCACACTAGAGTAGATAACCAGGGATAAAAAGTTCTTAATGTCTACGTTAAAAGAAGACGAGAATCAATGGAATTGAAGCTCCCTCACTCTCCATGTATCCTACACGTGTATTTCAATCCCCTGAAATGTTTTGCAAAATCCCACCGGAATATCTATTTTCTCGGTATTTTCTGACTAACATTTTTTTCCACTAACCAAGACTAGAGGTCGTAGTTTCACGAAAATTTTAACTTCCCTATCTCGTCCGACAAGTAAATGATGATTAGAATGTTAAGATATCAACATGAAACACTTATGCTAAAAAAAATAGCGCCAAGGAAACATAATCCATAGCACGAAAATTATAAGAAATCCACAAGACTGATATCACACGAATACAAAATGAAATTAGATAAGACGCATGATAAAAAGAAAAACAAACTTAATTGCAAGAATAAGAAAGAGAGATGATGTAAGAATTGTAGAAAACTCTAGAACAAACTAAATGGTCTCTTGCAATACATCAATGTCCTTTCTAATCAATACAAACATTCATGGATCTCTCTGATAGAAATTGTCTTCAATCTTACCTGACAATATCATAAAAGCTCTCAAACAATCATGAAAAAGACAAACTAACAAGAACATACTCTTTCGAGCAGATTTGTAGAAGAAATCTCCAAAATGCTTTCCCTAAACTCTGAGGCACAACCTCCCAGGAAAAAAATTTGTAATAATCATCAAAATATATTTTTATACTTAAGTCATGCTTTAGAGGTCCGAATAGGCATTAAACTTCTCCAACTTGATCAAAATTCCCAAATTTTGAGTTTTGGCAGATTGGTGCGAGAGGGAGCGCCCATGGGCGCGCGCCTAGCGAGATTTGGCAAGCTCTGGCCAATTTTCGCAAGTGATGGCCTCGATTGTGGCAGTCTGCACTGCGGGTGCGTGCACTCCATCGCAGCTCGGTTGCACGAGTGCGTAAAGGGAACTGGATTTTAAAAGCCAACATGGTTTGATTTTGCAAGTGGATGCAGTTGCACACGTGTGCACAGCAAGTGCGCACGAGTGCTATTAGCTCCAGTTTTGCTCTGGTGCAAATGCGCAGGGAAGCTGCGAAGGTGAATTTGACAACCTGCGGAGCCAATTTTGGAAAGTACAATGCCTGAATTTCGCAAATCCAGGAGTTGAGTGCTGGTGTAGACAGCGGCGTGCACTTGCATGCCCATGGGTTGTATGTGTGCACGCGTATGTGCAAGCATGTGCAGCTGCGCGCAAGTGCACTTGCAGGTGCACGTGCATGCGCGCCCGTGCACGTAATTGATGGGCCACTTGTGTGAAGTTTTTTTTTTCATAGTTTTTGCTCCAAATTCTTTTTTTTTTCATTTTTCAAGTGTCTTAAGACCTTTAATCTGCACAAATAACAAAAAAAACTTTCTTAAGCGTCGTATCATGATAAATAAGATAATTAACAAAATATTTAGAACCGAAAAATTACGTAAATTTACGTTGCATCAATCCCCCTAAACTTACTCATTACTTGCCCTCAAATAATCACATAGCTTAGCAAGGACCCATTAGAATATATAAGGCACTCCTGTAGGCTTTTAAAGCATTCAACTTGCTTATCAACAGAAAATACAATTATATAAGTGTTTCTTAAAGTTAATTTAGTTTTTCACTCAATTTATTTGTTTTGCCCTCAACAAATCCCAAATATTTTTAAATTGGAGTTAAAATATTTTCATCAACCTTGGATATTTTAATGTCATTTCAATGAAACTAACCGTCTTCATCCTACTTAACATTTTTCTTGAAAATAAGGTTAGATGAGTTTCACTAAAGAATCATGAAGAGGCTCATCCCTTAAGTTCTTCTAAACTATCATTCATATGTTTCTTCCAATTTTTGTGTCAACCTCAAGCATCTTCTCAGGCTTTTCATATTTTTAACTCTTTTTTTTCTTCTTTTACTTCTCTTTTTTCCCTGAGAAATGTTGTATCTGGTTAAACAATTTTTTTTTCTTTTTAAACGTTATAATAGCTTAGTTTCTCCTAAGCGATATGTCTCAAAAAATGATTGTTTTTAATGTCACATTCTAATATTATTTTTCAAGAAAAAGTTAAGACAATATAAAATTGGTCTAGTAAAAAAATTGAAAATGACTTAAAATATCTTTGGTTTACTACTTAATATTTTAATTACCCTGAGATTTGGTTGGGTGCAGTTCGAATTTGTTAAGTTATAAAACCTCATTATTGTAACATTAAGATTAATCTTACCAAGATAACATTTATCCCCTTTTTTTTAAAGAACGTTCAATAGACAGGTTGAATGAATCAGAATCCCTAGCACGAGTTACCACATTACATTAAGTCTTTATCTGAGTTATGTGAATTGCTATTAGGCTCATAAAAGTAAAGCATCCCCCCCCACCAAAAAAAAAAAACTTATTTTTACCATAGCATGTCACATGTAACAACGGTAAACAGGGTAACGGTAAGTACGAGGAGTAAATACAGTAGTGGTAACATTAATCTCAGAAAATATTATAACAGATCTGTAAATGCGTCGTAGTTTATGCTTCATAAAATGTAAGAAAATTGCAATGGAATAAGAATGACGTTGCACCTATGTAGATCAAAAAAAGCAAACAAAATCACTTGGGTGAGAATCCATGAACTTCATATGACTTGCAAAAGTAACACGACCAAAAATACTCAAACAAATTCAAATGAAAAATATCAAATTTCAAAGCACATGCATAAAGTAAAAACAAAACATATTCAACGTATCAGATAACGCTTGAGTTACCTCCCAAGATAACGCTTGGATGAACATCCTCAGCCTGACGAAAAAGAATTCCTCTAGAATCAAAATTCTAATTTAGTAATCCTCGATATATCTCTAAATCTTTTGTTGATCCTGAAGTTTCTATTAAATCCTCAAATTTTGATTTTTCTTGAACTTTTCTCCTCAGTTCTATAACAGTCATCCTGATAACAGTCATTTAGATTATTGTTCTTAAAGGCTCTTTCTAAACCTAGAATTCTCCCAATTATTTTCCCTATTTGCAGATCACCGTTTCCCTCACAAGTAGCAAAAAAACAGACCCCTAAGGGATAATTCCAAATCTCTTAAATTTTGGGTTCGGTTTTTTAGGCTCTAGTTGTAACTCGATTACATCCCTGCCTAGGATTGTCTTCCAATTCATTTCCTTGGGGCACTACTATAGGTGGTCTTGTAGGCTCGACTATCTCTCTCATAATGCAAGGAGTGTCATGAATAAAAAAGCACAATCTTCCTCAGTTACTATCTGACCCACATCATTCAACTTAGACTACGCTTCAGGGAACAACTTTTCATATTCAAAACTATGGCCTTCTAATACCCCTGACATCCCATGGGGTCCATTTCTTAATAGGATAACTAACTGCCCAACTTGATTTTCTATGCTTCTAAGGGAATCAGCTTGACTTTGTGATTCCTTCAGGTTTATCACTAATTCCTCCAAATGTTAATTTCTTCAAGTTAGCCATTATCGTGGTTATTCCAACTTCCAATAGAATCAATTTGGGTGCACCACCATTGTTAGTTGTCGACACTAGAGTTATTATTATTCCATTTGAAGCTTAGATATATCGACAAACATTGGGTGTAGGTTCTAAATCTTACAACCAATTCTTCTAAAGATAGTTGTTCCTCCCTAAATTGGGGTTTTCAAATGACTTCCCAAGGTTTAATTTGGTAAACGTGATCTCTGCCCCAATTGTTCTAAAATTTTATAGCTTGAGTTCTCCCCCAATGTTGGTTTTCCACACTAATGTCATTAATGTTCCAATTAAAGTTTGGGTAGGTTGTCCAATTGAGGATGTAGGTATTGGAAGATGTGTGATCAAACCAAACTCTTATGTCAGTGTTCAAAATTCAAGTGACTGCTAGCTATCATTGGGTTAGTATACTCTTGAAACTGTGTGAAGTAACTTTCCTGAGGTTCTGACGCTTTGAAGGGTTGAAAATTTTTTTTCGAAGACATAAACACGAGAATACAATAACACAAAAAACAAAAATAAAGAAAAAATAAAAATTTTTAAACCTAGACTCTTAGTATTTCAACTAAAATTCTCCTAAAGTTGAATTTTTTTTACAAGTATCCTCGGCAACAACGCCAGAAACATAGCACGTCGAAAATTACCGCGAAGTAAGTCAACCGCATAACGCAAATATACATGTCGAGTAATAATGCGATTAAAAAGTACTATGGATTGATACCATGAGAATAAAGCTAAAATATTTCTAACAGACAAAATTCTAGTTTATTGAACAGCTAATTCTAATTTGAAATGGTCAAAATCAGCAGATAATCTAACGGTCTTAAAAAAACAGTAAACAAAAATAGCAAGAAAAAATGTTAAACTTTTCATATATGCAAGTTTCATACTCCCATGAAATAGTTTAAATGGTTTCTAGTAGTTTTCCTATAGTTTTCCTATGGGTCCCACGCTAGAGTTGATAACCAGGAAAAAAAATTCCCCTTATGTGTTTAGGTCAAAAGAAGACTAGAATCCACGAAATTGAGGCTTCCTCACTCTCTATGCATTCTGCAGGTGTATTCTAATCCCCTGTAAAAGTTACAAAATCCCACTGGAATATGTCTATTGTCTCGCGATTCTGTGGTTAACCCTTCGTTTCCATTACGCAATGGTTAGAGGTCATAACTTCAAAAAAGAATTTAGCTTTTCTATCATGCCCGGTGAGAAATAAATGATAATTAGAAGATTAACACACAAGCTGAAACATTCATGCTTAAAAAAAGACGTAAAAGGAACAAAAGATTTATAGCATGAAAATTACAAGAAATCCACAAGACTAACATCACAGGAAAATGAAATGAAATTAGTTAATATGCATGATAAATAGAAACATAAACTTTGTAATTGCAAGAATAAAAAAGGGAGATGATATAAGGATCACAGAAAACTCAAGAATGAGCCAAATGATCCCTTACAATACATCAATGTCCATTGCAATCAACACAAACATTAATGGATCTCTCATAATATAAATTGCCCTCAATCTCACCTTACAATATCATAAAAGCTATCAAACAATCATGAAAAAAATAAATTAAAAAAGACACTCTTTCGAGCGAAGCGGCAGAAGAAATCTCCCAAAAGTTCCAAAAGACTTTCTCTAATTTTAGAGGCACAACTCCCTAGGCAAAAGGTGCCATAATCACCAAAATACTTTAATACTTAGTTCATGGTTTAGAAGTTCCAAATAGGCATTAAATTTCTCCAAATTAGCAAAATCGCGAAATTTTGAGTTTGGCGGGTTGGTGCACGTGAGGCTCGCTTATAAACGTGTGCGAACCCAGCTGAATTTGGCAAGCTCTGACAAGTTGGCAAGTGATGGCTTTAGTTGTGGCAGCGTGCAACATGGGAGCGCGCACGCAACTCGGTTACGCTTGTGCGCGCAGAGGGAACTAGATTTCGAAAGCCAGTGCGGCTTGATTTGGCAAGTGGTTGCAATTGTGCACTTGTGCACCACGGCAATGCGCAAGTGCCTGCAATTCCAGTTGCGTGCAGATACGAATGAGCAGGGAAGCCTCAAAGTTGGATTTGGCAACCAGCAAAGCCAATTTTGGCAATTCCAGCGCCTGGTTTTGGCAAATCCAAAGATTGTGCGCGGCCATAGGCAATGACGCGCACTTGCTCGCCCATTGGGTGTGTACGTGAGCGCGTGTGCGCATGCGCGTGTGTGCGCGTGCGCACTCGCATGCAGGCACGCACGCGTGCGCCGAACTGGTGGGCTTCATTGCAAACTCTTGTTTTTCATATCTTTTGCTCCAAAATTATTGCCTCTTTCAAGTGTCTTAAGACATAATCTGCACAAACAACAAAAATACATATCTCAAGTGTAATATCATGATAAATAAGATAAATTAACATGATATTAATATTAAAAATTATGTAAATTTATGTCGCATCAAAATTCAACAAGGCTAAGAACTTTTTCATGTGCAGACCAAAGCATGATAAATATCAGACCAAGGAATGGCTAAAGTAAAAGCATCCGTGGATAATTCGAATGCAAGTTCAAATGGATTCAAAACATATACAAGAAAAAATAGTAATCAATAACCTCGGATCCTGCACAAGGCAATGTAGAATATTCCACTATTCAAGGCATAACCACCTTCACCACCCATGGAACCGCTAGACATTCATCCCTCCTTATTGTTTCTAAATTTTAATTATGTGTAATGCATTAAAAAGTGAAAAATAAATAGAACTAAAATTATGAACAATCTTTGATAAAACTAATCGAAGAATAAAACTCATCTTCTTGTGAATCCTTGCTTGGAAGCTTGATGCGTGACAATCAACTTCTAGCTTTGTTAAGGTGCTTTTTTATTTTTATATTTGATATATATGTGTTATGTAATTTAATTTGCCCCACACCTCTGAAATTCAATCCCGCACTAGCCATCTCCCTCACCCCTCAAACGCTAAGCAAAGAGGACTAAGATTCACCTCGTTCAATCACCTTCTAAGCTTTTGGAGCTCTATGTTTTCAGTTTCCCAACTCTCAAACAACCCTTCCCAACCTTGACCTTCCAAATTGTACTACATCCCTAACTTCATCGGCTATGTAAATATCCAAAATAATATTTATTTGATTAAAAATATTAACATTAAATTATTAATGCATGAAAATTTTTAAATCTTAATCAAGTTGTAAAGCTCAAATTGATTTAAAATGAGTCAATTTATCAAAAAAAAAAAAGAGAAATGAATACAAACAGATTATCTAATTATTTGGGAATCGTTATAAAACTAAATGAATTCATAGTAAATTACTATTTAATGCTCCAGAAAATGTAATATAATAAATATTTTTCTGTACATATAAACATATTAAGAGATGAGAGATTGAATATTTGAACCAACTCAAAGAGTAGGTTATGAATCTGACGAAACTAGGAGCAGAATAGGAGAACGAGGGCATATTAGAGAAGGATAAGCAGAAGTAATTGCAAGAAGTGAGAGGAGANAAACATTTTTTAGAATGGCAAGGAAATAGCGGTCTCAAATGAAGTACAATTGGAGTTTGGTAAAAAGAAGTATGCAAAGCAATCTAACTACAGAATATGTTATTGATGTTTCGTAAAACAGAAAGCACTGAAAATGATGTATCTTAAAACAGAAAGCACTGAAAAAGCTTTTCCAAACAAGGCCTCAACATACCACGTTAAACAGTCCGAGTGATCATTCCATCTCAAGGACATTAAACTAATAACAGTTAATCATTTCAGCCTGTCAGCTAACTAAAAGGTAAGATAGTTTTAACACGGAAAGCTAGAACCTAGCAGCTGGTGATGAGAAGTGATAAATGCTTTCTCATTAAAAATTTCAATCTAATAAAACATAAAAAATATGAAAACATCTTAAGTTGGTCCCCAATTTAAACCGGTAATAATACCTGAATCGGACATACATATTCTAGATAAATCGTGTCACGAGTTGAGAAACATCATGACATACACCATGGCTATGCGCTATAGACCAAAAAAATAAAAAAATAAAACATTACAGCATGCATGCAAAGTGAAGGTAAAATATGTCAAAACAAGCTTTAACATTTGAGATTGTACAAGCTTGCCAAAAATTTTTAGTCAGCCATTTATTTCTTGTTTCCTTCGAAAAAAAAAAATAATTGGTTGATCTAATTCAAGGTTCCATTAAATACTTGAGTTTTCCTTTTTTCCTGTGCAGAACAATAATCTTGGAAATGCTCTAGTCCTCTCCTAAAACCATGCAAAAATTAACTAATTCTAGTCGCAGAACGGAATACATCTCCCCATAAGGGTAGAGGTGCTAAATAAGTCTGCACTAGAGACCATACTTATCAATGACAAATAATGCACCATAATGTAAAGGTTTTTGTAGATTCATAACACATGGCAAATTGCATGGTGTGTGCATGTTGTATCATAATCACATTAAAATATATTCATGAAAAATGTGTATTTTATTTTAAAAGAAAAATTAGTTNCGCAAAACGGAATACATCTCCCCATAAGGGTAGAGGTGCTAAATAAGTCTGCACTAGAGACCATATTTATCAATGACAAATAATGCACCATAATGTAAAGGTTTTCGTAGATTCATAACACATGGCAAATTGCATGGTGTGCCATGTTGTATCATAATCACATTAAAATATATTCATGAAAAATGTGTATTTTATTTTAAAAGAAAAATTAGTTAATATTTTTATGTGCTATTTAAATTTTAGATGTTTAATATACAAATATATAAGAGATGAATTGTATGCACGCAATTTTTTCTTTATTTCTTTTTATATTAAATCTAAAAAATTAACTTAGCAAGACCATGGTGCCAACTCATCATGCGCTATTATTTGCCCAATGCACAATGCAACAAATAAAGCACACTATTTTGATGTGTCGCGCAGCACCATGTACGATAGCATACATCATTTTGTGCCATTGATTTGTATGCTTGAGATAGTAATCATCACAACTATAGGAACTAATTTCAGTCAAGGTAATGGAACCAAACAGAGCCAGAGAACTAACGAATACAAAAAGGATTAAACGTTCTCTACAGCCTCTTGTTAAGAAATTGCACTGTGATATCATCTGAAAGTTTTAAAGCTTCAAAAACAAGATCCTTTCAGTTCCTACTGCATTAACCAACCAACTTTAAAAATATAATTAACTCTTCCAGTTTATAAAAAACCTTCAATCTAATATAACAACCTTATTAGACAAACCAAAAGAATTTATAAATCCTACAATATGAAAATTCACAACCAAGCATNAGAACTAATTTCAGTCAAGGTAGTAGAACCAAACGGAGCCAAAGAACTAACGAATACAAGAAGGATTAAACGTTCTCTACAGCCTCTTGTTAAGCAATTGCACTGTGAAATCATCTGAAAGTTTTAAAGCTTCAAAAACAAGATCCGTTCAGTTCCTACTGCATTAACCAACCAACTTTAAAGATATAATTAACTCTTCCAGTTTATAAAAAACCTTTCATCAAATAAAACAACCTTATTAGATAAACCAAAAGAATTTATAAATCCTACAATATGAAAATTCACAACCAAGCATCACGAAAATAGAATCAAATTTTGATATCTAAATATAATTGCTAGTTTGTTTTCATAGCTCCACTGCTTCAAGATAACTGACAAGTTCATCTGTATTATATTATTTACTTCCAAGTTTAATCTCTTGTCGGTGTCACTTGCCAAAATGCTTGCATTATCTTTTAGGTCAGACTACTCCTAATCACTTGTCTTGGGAGTTATCCATATATATTCATTAGATATGCTAACCAGTGTCCAAGTGTATGTAACAATTCTATTATGTATTTCTTTTTATTTTTTTTTATGAGACCAAATTTTAACCTTTTCCATAGCATATAAAACACTCTAAATAGCTGGTCAAAAAGCCATTTTTCATATACAATTTGCTTCGTATTTATGCTAGCAATAAAATTTTGAGTCTCTCACTATTCTTCTTCTCCTCCAATCTTCTCTTTGTTTTTTGTTTTACGAGAGCTTACAAGAATTCTTAGCATAAGAAATTTGGATCCAAAAATATATACATGACCATGCATAAGAAACTCTTCATTCAGCTACTCATCTTCGTAAGAATCACAGTCACATAGTTCGCAAGTTCAAAAACACATCATTAATAACAAAATTCTAACGAAATTTTCAACTTTCAACTTTACATTTTTTCACCATGAAAATTCTACCCATACAAGATTGTATGCTTAATTGTATATATTATTGATCTGAGTAGTCAAGCCCCATCAAACCATATTACTAATACGATGCTTAGATAAACACATAGTTCAAATTGAATTGCTAGGACATTAATCACCCTAATAAAGATATTACTAACTGTACAGGTTATAATATAAAAATACTGCAAATTACTTTTAATTATTTGATCTAAAAAATGTTAATTAAAGTTCAGATAAAATTAATTGTAGGGATATAAATCACCCGAATAAAGAAATACTAATGCAACTCAACAAAGTTCAATTACAGGGATATTAATCACCCTAATAACGAAGCATACCAATAGTTCAAGCTATAAAATAAAAAGATTGCAGATGAATTTTTATTTGTTCCATCTAAACATGTAAATGCCACATTTAAAGAGAAATGCTACTGCAAACAAAAGAAGAGAACTTCAAGTCGCATTTAGCCATTTTCATAAATTATTTTGTTTTATTATTGGAATATTATAATTGGTACTTCTGTAATGTATTATACAGAAATATAATAGAAGTTAGGTCAAGTATTATGCTTATTGTATTAATCTATTAATAAAGAATTAGAAGGTCCTGAAATAGGCAGATATTTGAGCCATGAAAAATTTAATGCGTCGAAACTTACCGAGAAGTCAGTCAGCCCCAAACGCATGTATGCATGTCAAATAATAAAACATTTAAAGAGTACCGCATATCGATCCCATGAGAATAGGGCCAAAATATTTCAAACAGACGAAGTACTACTTTACTGAACCGTTAAGTCTAGTTTGAAATGGTCAAAAATCAGCAGATGAATCTAACAATCCTAAAAAAACAGTAAACAAAAATAGCAGGAAAAAATGTTGAACTTCTCAGACATGCAAGGTTCATACTCCTCTGATATAGTTCAGATGGTTCCTTGTAGTTTTCCTATGGCTCCCACACTAGAGTTGATAACCAGGGATAAAAAGTTCTCCTTAATGTCTAGGATAAAAGAAGACAAGAATCAATGGAATTGAAGCTTCCTCACTCTCCATGTATCCTACATGTGTATTTCAATCCCCTGAAATGTTTGCAAAATCCCAACCGGAATGTCTATTTTCTCGGTATTTCTGGCTAACCTTTTTTTCCACTACATAAGATTAGAGGTCGTAGTTTCACGAAAATTGTAAAATTCCTATCTCGTTCGACAAGTAAATGATGATTAGAATGTTAAGACATCAACATGAAACACTTATGCTAAAAAAAATAGCGCCAAGGAAACACGATCCATAGCACGAAAATTATAAGAATTACACAAAACTGATATCACGCAAATACAAAATGAAATTAGATAAGACGCATGATAAAAAGAAACACAAACTTAATTGCAAGAATAAGAAAGAGAGATGATGTAAGAATTGTAGAAAACTCTAGAACAAACCAAACGGTCTCTTGCAATACATCAATGTCCTTTCTAATCAATACAAACATTCATGGATCTCTCGGATACAAATTGCCTTCAATCTCACCTTACAATATCATAAAAGCACTCAAACAATCATGAAAAAAACAAACTAACAAGAACATACTCTTTCGAGCAAAATTGTAGAAGAAATCTCCAAAAAGCTTTCCCTAAACTTTGAGGCACAACCTCCCAAGCAAAAAGTGTTGTAATCATCAAAATGTATTTTTATACTTAAGTCATGCTTTAGAGGTCCGAATAGGCATTAAATTTCTCCAAATTAATCAAAATCCCCAAATTTTGAGTTTTGGCAGATTGGTGCGAGAGGGAGCGCCCATGGGTGCGCGCCTAGCGAGATTTGGCAAGCTCTGGCCAATTTTCGCAAGTGATGGCCTCGATTGCGGCAGTCTACACTGCGGGTGCGTGCACGCCAGCGCAGCTGGGTTGCGCGAGTGCCTAAAGGAAACTGGATTTTAAAAGCCAACATGGCTTGATTTAGTAAGTGGATGCAGTTGCACACGTGTGCACAGCGGGTGCGCATAAGTGCTATTAGCTCCAATTTTGCTCTGGTGCAAATGCGCAGGGAAGCTGCGAAGGTGGATTTGACAACCCGCGGAGCCAATTTTGGAAAGTACAAGGCCTGCATTTAGCAAATCCAGGTGTTGAGTGTGGGTGTAGACAGCGGCGTGCACTTGCATTCCCATGGGTTGTATGTGTGCATGCGTATATGCAAGTGTATGCAGGTGCGCGCAAGTGCACTTGAAGTTGCACGTGCATGCGCGCCCGTGCACGTAATTGATGGGCTATTTGTGTGAAGTTTTTTTTGTTCATAGTTTTTGCTCCAAATTCATTCTTTTTTCATTTTTCAAGTGTCTTAAGACCTTTAATCTGCACAAATAACAAAAAGAACTTTCTTAAGCGTCATATCATGATAAATAAGATAATTAACAAAATATTTACAACCGAAAAATTAAGTAAATTTACGTTGCATCAATCCCCCTAAACTTACTCATTACTTGCCCTCAAATAATCACATTGCTCAGCAAGGACCCATTAGAATATATAAGGCACTTATGTAGGCTTCTAAAGCATTCAACTTGCTTATCAACAGAAAATACAATTATATAAGTGTCATTTATGGCTCGATTATTCTTAAAGTTAAATTTAGTTTTCACTCAATTTATTTGTTTTGCCCTCAACAAATCCTAAATATTTTTAAATTGGAGTTAAAATATTTTCATCAACCTTGGATATTTTAACGTCATTTCAATGAAACTAACCAACTTCATCCTACTTAACATTTTTCTTGAAAATAAGGTTAGATGAGTTTCACTAAAGAATTATGAAGAAGTCTTATCCCTTAAGTTCTTCTAAACTATCATTCAAATGTTTCTTCCAATTTTTGTGTCAACCTCAAGCATTTTCTCAGGCTTTTCATATTTTTAACTCTTTTTGTTTCTTCTTTTTATTCTTCTCTTTTTTCCCTGAGAAATGTTGTATCTGGTTAAACAATTTTTTTCTTTTCTTTTTAAATGTTATAATAGCTTAGTTTCTCCTAAGCAGTATGTCTCAAAAAATGATTGTTTTTAATGTCACCTTCTCATATTATTTTTCAAGAGAAAGTTAAGACTATAAAATTGGTCTAGTAAAAAAATTGAAAATGGCTTAAAATATCGTTGGTTTACTACTTAATATTTTAATTACCATGAGATTTGGTGGGGTGCAGTTCGAATTTGTTAATTATAAAACCTCATTATTGTAACATTAAGATTAATCTTACCAAGATAACATTTATCCCCTTTTTTAAAAGAACGTTCAATAGACAAGTTGAATGAATCATAATCCCTAGGACGAGTTACCAGATTACATTTAGTGTTTATCTGAGTTATGTGAACTACTATTAGGCTCATAAAAGTAAAGCATCCCCCCACCAATTAATCTCAGAAAATATCATAACATGCAATTAATAAGACAAATCTTTAAATGCGCTGCAGTTTATGCTTCATAAAATGTAAGAAAATTGTAATTGAATAAGAATGAAGCTGCACATATGTAGATCAAAACATGCAAACAAAATCACTTGGGTGAGAATCCATGAACTTCATATGACTTGCAAAAGTAACACGACCAAAAATACTCAAACAAATTCAAATGAAAAATATCAAATTTCAAAGCACATGCATAAAGTAAAAACAAAACATATTCAACGTATCAGATAACGCTTGAGTTACCTCCCAAGATAGCGCTTGGATGAACATCCTCAGCCTGGCGAAAAAGAATTCCTCCAGAATCAAAATTCCAATTTAGTAATCATCGATATATCTCTAAATCTTTTGTTGATCCTGAAGTTTCTATTAAATCCTCAAATTTTGATTTTTCTTGAACTTTTCTCCTCAGTTCTATAACAGTCATCCTAACAACAGTCATTCAGATTATTGTTCTTAAAGATCCTTTCTAAACCTACAATTCTCCCAATTATTTTCCCTATTTGCATATCACTGTTTCCCTCACAAGTAGCAAAAAAATAGACCACTAAGGGATAATTCCAGATCTCTTAAATTTTGGGTTGGGTTTTCTCTGGGTTCTTTAGGCTCTAGTTGTAACTCGGTTACATCCCTGCCTAGGATTGTCTTCCAATTCATCTCCTTAGGGCACTACTATAAGTGGTCTTGTAGGCTCGACTATCTCTCTCATAATGCAGCGGAGTGCCATGAAGAAAAAAACACAATCTTCCTCAGTTACTGTCGGACCAACATCATCCAACTTAGACTACGCTTCAGGGAACAACTTTTCATATTCAAAACTATGGCCTTCCAGTATCCCTGACATCCCATGGGGTTCATTTCTTAATAGGATAACTAAATGCCCAACTTGATTTTCTATGTTTCTAAGGGAATCAGCTTGACTACTCCTTCAGGTTTATCACTAATTCCTCCAAATGTTAATTTGTTCAAGGTAGTAATTATCGTGGTTATTCCAACTTCCAATAGAATCAATTTGGGTGCTCCCCCATTGTTAGTTGTCGACACTAGAGTTATTATTTGTCCATTTGAAGCTTAGATATATCGACAAACATTGGGTGTAGGTTCTAAATCTTACAACCAACTCTTCTAAAGATAGTTGTTCCTCCCTAAATTGGGGTTTTGAAATGACTTCCCAAGGTTGAATTTGGTAAATGTGGTTTCTGCCCCAATTGATCTAAAATTTTATAGCTCGAGTTCTCCCCCAATGTTGGTTTTCCAAATTAATGTCATTAATGTTCCAATTAAAGTTTGGGTAGGTTGTCCAGTTGAGGATGTAGGTATTGGAAGATGTGTGATCAAACCAAACTCTTATGTCAAAGTGTTCAAAAATCAAGTGACTGCTAGCTATCATTGGGTTAGCATACTCCTGAAATTGTGCGAAGTGGCTTTCCTGAGGTTTTGAAACTTTGAAGGGTTGAAACTTTTTTTTCAAAGACATAAACACGAGAATACAATAACACAAAAAATCAAAAATAAAGAAAAAATAAAATTTTTAAACCTAGACTCTAAGTATTTCAACTAAATTTCTCCTAAAATTGAAAATTTTTTTACAAATATCCTCGACAACAACGCCAAAAACATAACACGTCAAAAATTACCGCGAAGTAAGTCAACCGCATAACGCAAATATACATGTCGAGTAATAGTGCGGTTAAAAAGTATCATCTATTGATACCATGAGAATAAAGCTAAAATATTTCTAACAGACGAAATTCTAGTTTATTGAACAACTAATTCTAATTTGAAATGGTCAAAATCAGCAGATAATCTAACGATCTTAAAAAAAACAGTAAACAGAAATAGCAAGAAAAAATGTTAAACTTTTCAGATATGCAAGTTTCATACTCTCGTGAAGTAGTTTAGATGGTTTCTTGTAGTTTTCCTATGGGTCCCACGCTAGAGTTGATAACAAGGAAAAAAAATTCCCCTTATGCCAGTGTTTAGGTCAAAAGAAGACTAGAATCCATGAAATTGAGGCTTCCTCACTCTCTATGCATTCTGCAGGTGTATTCTAATCCCCTGTAAAAGTTACAAAATCCCACTGGAATATGTCTATTGTCTCGTGATTTTGTGGTTAACCCTTCGTTTCCATTACGCAAAAGTTAGAGGTCATAACTTCAAAAAAAAATTTAGCTTTTCTATCATGCCCGATAAGAAATAAATGATAATTAGAAGATTAACACACAAGATGAAACATTCATGCTAAAAAAAACGTAAAAGGAACAAAAAATTTATAGTATGAAAATTACAAGAAATCCACTAGAATAATACAGGAAAATGAAATGAAATTAGTTAATATGCATGATAAATAGAAACATAAACTTTGTAATTGCAAGAATAAAAAAGGGAGATGATATAAGGATCACAGAAAACTCAAGAATGAGCCAAACGATCCCTTACAATACATCAATGTCCATTGCAATCAATACAAACATTAATGGATCTCTCACAATATAAATTGCCCTCAATCTCACCTTACAATATCATAAAAGCTATCAAACAATCATGAAAAAAACAAAGTAAAAAAGACACTCTTTCGAGCGAAGCGACAGAAGAAATCTCCCAAAAGTTCCAAAAGACTTTCTCTAATCTTAGAGGCACAACTCCAAAATACTTTAATACTTAGTTCATGGTTTAGAAGTCCCAAATAGGCATAATTTCTCCAAATTAGCAAAATCCCAAAATTTTGAGTTTGGCGGGTTGGTGCGCGTGCGGCTCACTTATAAACGTGTGCGCGAGCCCAACTGGATTTGTCAAGCTCTGACAAGTTGGCAAGTGATGGCTTTAGTTGTGGCAGCGTGCAACATGGGTGCGAGCACCTAGCTCGATTACGCTTGTGCGCGCGGAGGGAACTAGATTTCGAAAGCCAGTGCGGCTTGATTTGGCAAGTTGTTGCAATTGTGCGCTTATGCACCACGGCAACGCGCAAGTGCAAACAATTCCAGTTGCGTGAAAGTACGGATGAGCAGGGAGCCGCAAAGTTGGATTTAGCAACCGGTGAAGCCAATTTTGGCAATTCTAGCGCCTGGTTTTGGCAAATCCAAAGATTGTGCGCGGCCATAGGCAATGATGCGCACTTGCTCGCCCATTGGGTGTGTACGTGCACGCGCGCGCGCGCACGTGTGCGCGCATGCAGGCACGCACGCGTCAAACTGGTGGGCTTCATTGCAAACTCTTGTTTTTCGTATCTTTTGCTCCAAAAAATTTGCCTATTTCAAGTGTCTTAAGACAATCTGCACAAACAACAAAAATACCTATCTCAGTTGTAACATCATGATAAATAAGATAATTAACATGATATTTAATATTGAAAATTATGTAAATTTACGTCGCATCAAAATTCAACCAGGCTAAGAACTTTTTCATGTGCAGACCAAAGCATGATAAATATCAGACCAAGGAATGGCTAAAGTAAAAGCGTCCGTGGATAATTCGAATGCAAGCTCAAATGGATTCAAAACATATAAAGAAAAAATAGTAATCAATAACCTCGCATCCTGCACAAGGCAATGTAGAAAATTCCACTATTCAAGGCATAACCACCTTCACCACCCATGGAACCGCTAGCCATTCATCCCTCCTTATTGTTTCTAAATTTTAATTATGTGTAATGCATTAAAAAGTGAAAAATAAATAGAACTAAAATTATGAACAATCTTTGATAAAACTAATCGAAGAATAAAACTCATCTTCTTGTGAATCCTTGCTTGGAAGCTTGATGCGTGACAATCAACTTCTAGCTTTGTTAAGGTGCTTTTTTTTTTATATTTGATATATATGTGTTATGTAATTTAATTTGCCCCACACCTTTGAAATTCAATCCCGTACTAGCCATCTCCCTCACCCCTCAAACGATAAGCAAAAAGGACTAAGATTCACCTCGTTCAATCACCTTCTAAGCTTTTGGAGCTCTATGTTTTCAATTTCCCAACTCTCCAACAACCCCTCCCAACCTTGACCTTCCAAATTGTACTACATCCCTAACTTCATCGGCTATGTAAATATCCAAAATAATATTTATTTGATTAAAAATATTAACATTAAATTATTAATGCATGAAAATTTTTAAATCTTAATCAAGTTCTGAA
The DNA here is from genome assembly GCA_002079205.1 of Phalaenopsis hybrid cultivar. Lineage (NCBI taxonomy): Eukaryota > Viridiplantae > Streptophyta > Magnoliopsida > Asparagales > Orchidaceae > Phalaenopsis > Phalaenopsis hybrid cultivar. The sequence goes on from JXCR01146695.1 coordinate 264,533, forward strand.
GCTCAAATTGATTTAAAATGAGTCAATTTATCAAAAAAAAAAAGGAAAGAGAAATGAATACAAACAGATTATCTAATTATTTTGAGAATCGTTATAAAACTAAATGAATTCATAGTAAATTACTATATAATGCTCCAGAAAATGTAATATAATAAATATTTTTCTGTACATATAAACATATTAAGAGATGAGAGATTGAATATTTGAACCAACTCAAAGATAGGTTATGAATCTGACGAAGCTAGAAGGAGCAGAATAGGAGAACGAGGGCATATTAGAGAAGATAAGCAGAAGTAATTGCAAGAAGTGGAAGGAGAAGACCGAGCAAAGTGAGATGAAAGAGCCTGTGAGGGAGGCAGCATGTAAGGACGGTTGCGGCCAGGCATTCATGAAAGGCTTTAGTCAAGCAAAGAGATGAATGAGAAAGCACAACAACAATGAGCATGAGGCAAATTTAGGTTGGATGAAGGGCCTTCATTTTCTCTTTTGGCTCGAGGTAAGATAAGCCCTAACCCTATGTAATGTGTAAATTTTTATCTTCAGAAGAATAACATTTTAAAAAAAAATTATGTATGGGTTTTCAGTTTGCATGCAATCCTAAGCAAAGTTTTAGGAGGCTTTGAGACTTAAAGCACTCTTGACTAAATATATCACCAGCCAATGCTATTACCTTCATAATCTACATATCTAAGGGATTTCATAGTCATAANAACTTAAAGCACCATTGACTAAATATATCACCAGCCAATGCTATTACCTTCATAATCTACATATCTAAAGGATTTCATAGTCATAAATTGAAATCAAAAACAGAATTTAAGTTAGAGTGTCAGCAGTTCCTCCGTTTAAGATGGAGTGTAGTAAGAAACTATATATAGAGGGCATTAGTTAATTAAATATTTATGCTTAAGAAAATTTTTTGAGTTAGTTAAATGACATCCTTAAAAATAACAAATTATGCAGCCTAGAGCATATTAAGCTATGGTTTGAAGAGATTATGTCATTAAATAAAAATTCAAGTTTGCTAATAAAAATGCCTTGCGTATTAATGTATATATGATTTCAGTTATTAAGTTTATGGAGACAATAGATTCAAATAATAAAAAAAAAGTTGATAATCCTGTTTATAAATAAGACTAACATTTAAGTTCTTCTTAACCTAATGCATGTAAGGGATATCTCTATTATACATAATCTTTTATAAGCATAAGACATACCATTGTCATGACATTATTTCTAAGAAAATTTAGAATACTTCATTTCATGCAAAAAAAAAAATCAGATTGTTTTGCCTGATGTGTACATATCCATATTAAGTTAAGTTTTTTAGGGCTTGTTTGGTTTGAAGGATTCATAGTGTTCGGTAATTCTTTTACAGAAATTTTAGAGAATTAAGTGTTTGATATGAAAAATTACAAATACAATATAAAATATGAATGAATTTAAAATTTACACTATAGAATTAGGCAAAGTTGGCCAAATTTGAGATTCAAACCATTCATCAATGTAAAATGCTACCAGTCGCATCGCATGTCTCTGGTAGCCATCGCCACTGCCCACAGTCGCCCATCTGACGTCGCCACCATAGCCCACTGGCCTGCCCGCAGCCCTCTATATGCCATAGTCAGCTTGTCGCCGCCCACCCTCAGTTTGTCGCCCACAGATGCCACTCACTGCAGCCCGCCGCCGCCGCTTCTTGCCTCCGCCACCCGCCTGCCGCCAACTTCCCATCCATCATCACTGTCGCCGCCATCGGCCTCCTTCCCACAACCAGACAGTAATAATTTATATATTTTAAAATACAATATTTTCAACCTACTTAAAACCAAACCAAAAAAATATAAAATATTATGTTTATTTTTCAGTGAGCCAAATAACTCCAAAGTATTTCAAATACATTACATTTGTATTACATTCATTTTATATTGCATTATTTTTCAGCAAACCAAACAAACCTAAAGTAAAGCTTATATTGTTTCATGCAATCTTTATGATAAGAAAATATTGTGTTGAAAAGAATGTAAAAGCAATTTAAAAAAAAAGATTACATGTGCAAACTCATATATAAAGTTGCCTCTTTATGGTACTTAAGTTTCAAAAAGGCAAAATTGAAATTAAAGACATTTTTCCTTGGAAATGAGAGATATAAGTCTCAAGGCGGATTGAGGCGAAAGGCTCAAAGTTAAAAAAATAAAAAATAAAAAAAATCATAAATATAACAAACTATTAATATATTGATTTAGTTTACTTTCATAAATACATAAATCATAAATACAAACAGCAACGACGACAACAAGCCTTTTATCCCGCTAAGTAGGGTTGCCTACATGAATCTTTTTCTCCATTTTGTCCTATTGAGTATCATATTTTCATTTAATTCTAAAAAAATTAAGATCATTTTTTATACAACATGCCCAAGTCTTTTTAGGTCTACCTCTACCTTAACATAGGTCGAATCTAAAATATCTACTATCCAAACCAGATCATCATATGGTCGACGTTTAATGTGACCAACTCATATAAGACGACTCTCTCTAGGCTTGCCTGCGAATGGAGCTACAATAACCCTTCCACGGATATATTCATTTCACATTGTCTCTAAGAATCAAGCAACTCATCCACCTAAGCATTCTCATCACAATAACATTTAACTTAGTTTTATGCTTCTCTTTTATAAGCTAACATTTTGTGCCACAAATTATTGTAGTTCTGCCTCACCAAAATTTTATTAAATTTTCCTTCAAGTCTAAGTAATACTTTTCCATCACATAATAGCCCAGATGCATTCCTTCACTTTAACCTTTCAGCTTGAATTCTACTAGTAACTTCCCCATCTAGATCACACCATCACTTTGAACAATAAACCCGAGATATCTACAAAGTTCACTCCTTCTAATGATTTGATCATTCATTGTTACAACTCTATCAGTAGATCTACTACTACTAAAACTACATTCCATGTATTCAATTTTAGATCTACTCAAACAAAAGCCATCGAACTCTAAAGTAGACATCCATAAATCAAGTTTATCCTATACTCTTTCTCTAGTCTTATCCAAAAGAAGGATACTATCTTTGAATAGCATACACCAAGGTATATCCTCCTGTAAATATTTAGTGAATGCATCCATAATTAAAGCAANGTTTTCAATCTACTTAAAACCAAACCAAAAAAATATAAAATCTTACGTTTAATTTTCAGTGAGTCAAATAACTCCAAAGTATTTCAAATACATTACATTACATTTGTATTACATTCATTTTATATTGCATTATTTTTTCAGCAAACCAAACAAACCTAAAGTAAAGCATATACTGTTTCATGCAATCTTTATGATAAGAAAATATTGTGTTGAAAAGAATGTAAAAGCAATTAAAAAAAAAGATTTCATGTGCAAACTCATATATAAAGTTGCCTCTTTATGGTACTTAAGATTCAAAAAGGCAAAATTGAAATCAAAGACATTTTTCCTTGGAAATGAGAGATATAAATCTCAAGGTGGATCGAGGCGAAAGGCTCAAAGTTAAAAAAATAAAAAATAAAAAAAATATAAATATAACAAGCTATTAATATATCGATTTAGTTTACAATCATAAATACATAAATCATAAATACAAACAGCAACAACGACAACAAGCCTTTTATCCCGCTAAGTAGGGTTGCCTACATGAATCTTTTTCTCCATTTTGTCCTATTGAGTATCATATTTTCATTTAATTCTAATAAATTAAGATCATTTTTTATACAACATGGCCAAGTCTTTTTAGGTCTACCTCTACCTTAACATAGGTCGAATCTAAAATATCTACTATCCAAACCAGATCATCAGATGGTCGACGTTTAATGTGACCAAATCATATAAGACGACTCTCTTTAGTCTTGTCTGCCAATGGAGCTACAATAACCCTTCCACGGATATATTCATTTCACATTGTCTCTAAGAGTCAAGCCACTCATCCACCTAAGCATTCTCATCACAATAACATTTAACTTAGTTTTATGCTTCTCTTTTATAAGCTAACATTTTGTGCCACAAAGTATTGCAGTCCTGCCTCACCAAAATTTTATAAAATTTTCTTTCAAGTCTAAGTAATATTTTTCCATCACATAATAGGCCATATGCATTCCTTCACTTTAACCATTCAGCTTGAATTCTATTAGTAACTTCCCCATCAAGATCACGCCATCACTTTGAACAATAAACTCGAGATATCTACAACGTTCACTCCTTCTAATGATTTGATCATTCATTGTTACAACTCTATCAGTAGATCTACTACTACTAAAACTACATTCCATGTATTCAATTTTAGATCTACTCAAACAAAAGCCATCGAACTCTAAAGTAGACATCCATAAATCAAGTTTATCCTATACTCTTTCTCTAGTTTTATCCATATCTTTGAATAGCATACACCAAGGTATATCCTCCTGTAAATATTTAGTGAATGCATCCATAATTAAAGCAAAAAAATATAGGCTTAAAGTTGATCGTCGATGTAATCGAGCTTGAATAGGAAAATACTTGGTCAACGTCCTTCTATTCGAACACAAGTAACAACTCTACTGTACAAATATTTAATGACTTGAATATATGTCATATCAACACGTTTATTTTATAGAACTCTCCAAAAAAACTTTCACATATTAACTAGTGTTTAATAACTCTCAAACACAATTTTAATGTAAGACATTAAATTAATTCATCAATAACTTGGAAACTTTTATAAATCCCCTTTATTCTTAAAATTGGTAAACAAAATANTTATTTCAAATACATTACATTTGTATTACATTCATTTTATATTGCATTATTTTTCAGCAAATCAAACAAACCTAAAGTAAAGCATATATTGTTTCATGCAATCTTTATGATAAGAAAATATTGTGTTCAAAAGAATGTAAAAGCAATTTAAAAAAAAATGGTTTCATGTGCAAACTCATATATAAAGTTGCCTCTTTATGGTATTTAAGGTTCAAAAAGGCAAAATTGAAATTAAAGACATTTTTCTTTGGAAATGAGAGATTTAAGTCTCAAGGCGGAACGAGACGAAAGGCTCAAAGTTAAAAAAAAATCATAAATATAACAAACTATTAATATATCGATTTAGTTTACTTTCATAAATACATAAATCATAAATACAAACAGCAACAACGACAACAAGCCTTTTATCCCGCTAAGTAGGGTTGCCTACATGAATCTTTTTCCTCATTTTGTCCTATTGAGTGTCATATTTTCATTTAATTCAAATAAATTAAGATCATTTTTTATACAACATGCCCAAGTCTTTTTAGGTCTACCTCTACCTTAACATAGGTCAAATCTAAAATATCTACTATCCAAACCAGATCATCAGATGGTCGACGTTTAATGTAACCAAATCATATAAGACGACTCTCTCTAGTCTTGTCTGCCAATGGAGCTACAATAACCCTTCCACGGATATATTCATTTCACATTGTCTCTAAGAATCAAGCCACTGATCCACCCAAGCATTCTCATCACAATAAAATTTAACTTAGTTTTATGCTTCTCTTTTATAAGCTAACATTTTGTGCCACAAAGTATTGAAGTTCTGCCTCACCAAAATTTTATAAAATTTTCCTTCAAGTCTAAGTAATACTTTTCCATCACATAATAGGCTAGATGCATTCCTTCACTTTAACCATTCAGCTTAAATTCTACTAGTAACTTCCCCATCTAGATCACACCATCACTTTGAACAATAAACCTGAGATATCTACAGCGTTTACTCCTTCTAATGATTTGATCATTCATTGTTACAACTCTATCAGTAGATCTACTACTACTAAAACTACATTTTGTGCCACAAAGTATTGCAGTTCTGCCTCACCAAAATTTTATAAAATTTTCCTTCATGTCTAAGTAATACTTTTCCATCACATAATAGGCCAGAGGCATTCCTTCACTTTAACCATTCTGCTTGAATTCTACTAGTAACTTCTCCATCTAGATCACACCATCAGTTTGAACAATAAACCCGAGATATCTACAACGTTCACTCCTTCTAATGATTCGATCATTCATTGTTACAACTCTATCAGTAGATCTACTACTACTACAACTACATTCCATGTATTCAATTTTAGATCTACTCAAACAAAAGCCATCGAACTCTAAAGTAGACATCCATAAATCAAGTTTATCCTATACTCTTTCTCTAGTCTTATCCATAAGAAGGATACTAGCTTTGAATAGCATACACCAAGGTATATCCTCCTGTAAATATTTAGTGAATGCATCCATAATTAAAGCAAAAAAATATAGGCTTAAAGGTGATCGCCGATGTAATCGAGCTTGAATAGGAAAATACTTGGTCAACGTCCTTCTATTCGAACTCAAGTAACAACTCTAACTATACATATATTTAATGACTTGAATATATGTCATATCAACACGTTTATTTTATAGAACTCTCCAAAAAACTTTCACATATTAACCAGTGTTTAATAACTCTCAAACACAATTTTAATGTAAGACATATTAAATTNCCGATGTAATCGAGCTTGAATCGGAAAATACTCGGTCAACGTCCTTCTATTCGAACACAAGTAACAACTCTACTATATATATATATATTTAATGACTTGAATATATGTCATATAAACACGTTTATTTTATAACTCTTCAAAAAACTTTCACATATTAACCAGTGTTTAATAACTCTCAAACACAATTTTAATGTAAGACATATTAAATTAATTCATCAATAACTTGGAAACTTTTATAAATCCCTTTATTCTTAAAAATGGTAAACAAAATACTCTTATTTCACTTCTCGAGCATCTTTTTAGCTTTTAAAATGATATTAGAAAGTCTATTAAACCAAAAAATTCTCAAATCTCCTAAATATTTCCACACTTCTTCTGAGATATCATCAACTCCTGATTNCTTTCACTTCTCGAGCATCTTTTTAGCTTTTAAAATGATATTAGAAAGTTTATTAAACCAAAAAATTCTCAAATCTCCTAAATATTTCCACACTTCTTCTGAGATATCATCAACTCCTGATTTTTCCCCCTTAATTTTCTTTAAAATCTCCTTAACTTCTTTTTAACTAATGCGGCAGTAAAGAAAATTTTTTTGAGAAGTTTATAAGAATATTTCACCCACCTATGTTAAATATCTTCCTTAAAAAACACTTTTTTTATTTTTATCTTTAATACCATTTACTTGAATTAAATCTATACTTTTCTTTTCTTTTTGTTTGACTAGTTTATACAAATTTCTTCCACCTTCTTTAATATCTAATTTATTAAAAACATCACTGAAAGCAGAATTATTAACATCATAAATTATTCTCTTAGACTCCTCACCGGCCACCTCATACTTTTTTCCAGTCGTCTAAACTTTTACATTTAAACCAAGTTTTATAACAAAACTTCTTATAATTTATCTTTTCTTACACATTATTATTCAATCACCAACTATTTTTACTTATAAAAATTTTCCCTTTGATTCTCCAATTACATCTTTTGCCACTTGTTTAACAACACTTGTCACTTCTTCAAAAACATCTTAAATCTTAAAATCTTGAAGTTTACTCATAGAAACAATTATATTTGACTTTTAGGTGTCTCATCTAATTTTATGAGAATATTTCCTTGTATTTTTGTATCTTCAAACTCATCTTAAAATCCAAAACTCATAATCGATCTTGAGTACTTGAATTTTTACATGAAATGCCCTACAATCTTTAAATTCTTGATGCTATCTTTTTCTCATAAGANTGAGAAGTTTATAAGAATATTTCAGCCACCTATGTTAAATATCTTCCTTAAAAAACACTTTTTTTATTTTTATCTTTAATACCATATACTTGAATTAAATCTATACTTTTCTTTTCTTTTTGTTTGACTAGTTTATACATATTTCCACCTTCTTTAATATCTAATTTATTAAAAGCATCACTAAAAGCAGAATTATTAGCATCATAAATTATTCTCTTAGACTCTTCGCCGGCCACCTTATACCTTTTTTCCAGTTGTCTAAACTTTTACATTTAAACCAAGTTTTATAACAAAACTTCTTATAATTTATCTTTTCTTACACATTATTATTCAATCACCAACTATTTTTACTTATAAAAATTTTCCCTTTGATTCTCCAATTACATCTTTTGCCACTTGTTTAACAACACTTGTCACTTCTTAAAAACATCTTAAATTTTAAAATCTTGAAGTTTACTCATAGAAATAATTATATTTGACTTTTAGATGTCTCATCTAATTTTATGAGAAAATTTCCTTGTATTTTGTATCTTCAAACTCATCTTAAAATCCAAAACTCATAATCGATGTTGAGTATTTGAATTTTTACATGAAATGCCCTACAATATTTAAATTCTTGATGCTCTCTCTTTCTCATAAGAAAATAATCTTACATGTTGATATAAAATGAAATTTTGAAATGAAAATCAAGGTAATTTATACTATATAAACTGTGTAATTTCATTTAAAAAATTTAAAACACAATAAGAATAAAACTATACAGCGGCCTCTTCCTCACTTTCCTCATCTTCAAAAAAAAACACCATATCTGATAATTATCATCATCAACATTTGGTTTTATATAAACTGTCACCTAAATCTTCTTTAATCACTGATATTTTCCTTTTTCACTTCCTATACCAATTAACATTAGATCCAATACCACTTAAAATAAAATATCAAATTAATAACATTGTCACTAATCATACTTAAACTATATTTTAACTATTTCAAACTATTATAACAGGTATGTCAAAAACAAGCATAATATAATTAATATAACATAATATAATAAAATCTCATAACATATGTATATATATTTTTTATATAAGTTAATTGAGACACCATCTTAAATGGCTCTAGGCATAAAACTTAAAAAAGGTATTAAGTTTCATTAATGATAGAGAGCTTAAGCCTTGAAGTGAGCTTTGTGAGCCTTAATTTGAGGCACACGTTGAGGCACAAACCTCGGGCACCTTTTAAAACAAGAATAGTACTAATTAGGGATGTTAAACATACTTTAGCATTAACCTTTTCAACTACATGCAATAGCCCATGAATGAGCTACACCACAATAGGTTGATGGGGGATGCATTGATAAATGGTGAGTAAGGCACATCTCCACTACAAACAGCAGCAAAAAATAAAAGCTATGTCCCACTATATTTGATGGAGGATATATCGACTAGTGGTCAATTAATTTTTTTAGACAATACAATTGAAACAAATGATTTTAAGTACATAACAAATTATAACTTATGATATGATAAGATTCGCTCTTATTATTAACTTGAATGTTATGATTAAATTATGTTTCATAACTCTAATTGCCAAGTAATGCTTATGATCATACTAAGTAATGAAGATTAAAGCCCAAGGGCATGTTTGCGTCCACCTCAATAATGATCTGATATGATCCAATCAACCCGAACATGACATGTTTATTATGTAAGTAAATAATCTCAACCTGAACTCCACTCAACAAAATCCAAAACCAAGACAATAAGAATATCATTCAACTTATGAAAAGTTGTTGTCAACTTCAAATAAAATAAATACAATTACCCAAATTAGACATAAAAAATCAAAAACTAACAAAATTTGAACTAATTCAAAGAGTTATGTTTTTGGATTAACACCAAGATAAACCAATTATTTTGAGTTATTGAAACTAATTCAAACCCAAGCCAAATCATACACGAGTTGTAAGTAAATAATTTCAACTTGAACTCCACTCAACAAAATCCAACACCAAAACAATAAAAATCATTTAAGTTATGACAAGTTGGTGTCAAGTTGAAATAACATAAATACAATTATCCAAATTAGACATAAAAAAACTCAAAAAAAAACAAAATTTAAACTAATTCAAAGAGTTATGTTTTTGGATTAACACCAACATAAACCAGTTATTTTGAGTAATTTAAACTAATTCAAACCCAATCCAAATCATAAACGAGTTGGCTCAAACAGCTTTTTTTGTTATAGCTTTGAAATGAGTTTTCATGTAAATTTCAAAATTGACACTCCCAATCTATAATTATTGAAAGTAAAAGCCAACCTCTATAATTTCTGACTTAAACATGATAACATGAAGACACAACCTAAATAATTGATGATTATTTCTCGAAAAAGTTTTCAATGGATTAAGTGGATGATAGAAGAAGTTTTGTTTACAACAGGTATGAAACATCTATAGTTAGGTAAATGTACAGTAATGATGAATGTTTAGCTTAATTTAGGTACTCTTTCAAAAGTATCATTTCAATATGTTCTGAATGCCTATCAATAACTTTATTATGTATTGAAAAAACTGTACAAAAAAAATAGTTATAAGATCATGATATGGAAGTTTATTAATGCATGTACTAAACATTTAGATTTATGTTTCTTTGTCGCTTCAAAGTGCTCTGAGATCTCGAGCCAAATTGTGCATGCAAGGCCATGGTCCCTCCATAGTAAACTAACAGTCTATTTGGGCTAGCTATAGTTTATTAAAAAGTTGTGGCGAGACAACATAAGTTATTGCGGGGAAATTGTGTGTCTGTTTGTTTTGTGCAGTTGTACAGCAACTGTGCCACAACTATTTATGATAAAAAAACTTGTCTGCCCTTGTATTGTTGTGTAGTTTATAATATTATCAGTCCAAGTTGAATAACTTATACGTAAAAACAAAAATTAGATTCTGCATCCCCAAAAACTAATAGGTTCAAATATTACAACTAAAACCAATATATCACTAAAGAATGAGTAACACAAGAAACAAAAGTAAAAATAACACTACTAAAATAACAATTAACATTATCATGATATTGAATTTAAAATGTTGATAATCAATTTCATGAGATAATCTCTTCTTCAAAGGAAACCCCACACCTGATCAGTATTTGAAGTGGAATCTTTGAACTAATCCGTCCACCTAAAAAAGTCATAATCCTCCTCCGATCTATTCATCACACATGTAAAATTTTCTCCAACAGCTATGCTCCTATTGTAAAGTATATAGAGAACATTGCAATCTACAGTAAGGGTGTTCTATTGATACATAAAAAAGTTCTCATATCAATCAAACATAAAGATATCCCACAAATAAAATAAGATTCAAATATCCTGATTGTCACATAAGTAGAGTAAATAATTAACCTTACAGTCTGGTGTCATCGACATAAGGAACTCGCTCCTAATCGGATCTTCTAACAACTTCAATGAAAATAAATAAAAAATATCTTAGTAAATTTCTGGAGTTTCTTACAGAATTCTCAAAACTTGTTGAATAGAAGTTGCATGTGATGCGTTAAACTCATTGATGCATGAAGCAACTAATTGTGAAATCTGATTACTAATAAAAACCACACAATTTTTTTCTTTTTCTCATCCTTAGGATGTTTGGAACGGCTAGTAGATTCAACTTCATTTAAGTAAGAGTTGAAACCTTTAGTTGAGTCAACAGTTTGGCTCAACTATGTTAGTATGCACTCTCTTGCATGGTGCCCATGCATTCACTTATAGTCACGACTCCACCAAACATACGGTCCAACTTTTCTTCAAGCTCAGGGTCAATGCCACTGAACTTGAACTTTTTGGCAGTTGGCACAAACTACAAATTAATTGATAATTGATATGTTGATGTAATTGAAATTGACATAAAAAGGTAGAAGGAATAAACATTTCATAAATTCTCACCTCCAAACTCTCAACCCACCATTCTTCTGAAACATTAACGGTTCATTTTATGGGATCCCAACCCAAGCTAGTGAATCATCTCTTTAACTATTTCCACAATTTCTAATCTTTTTTTAATTAATCTCATTTCATTTTCAATTGCATTCTATCATATTCTCTTCTTGTGCTTTCCTTGAATTTATTTTTAATCTTGTCATCCTTGTTAAAATAGATGGTTGTCTATTTCTCAATTCCACCTTAGAGCAAAGCTTTCAAAATATAGATTCACCTTTGTATCGCACATGACAAGTAGACCAATTTCTTGTCTTACCCATCACAACTAGTAGCAAGAAAAGAACTAAACAACAAAAATGTATGACAGCCGATAAAAGTTAATCTCATCAAAACATATAGTATCATTTAAAATCCTACAACTAGTAAGGTAACATAAAAGAAAAAAATGAAATCTATCAGCACACCACCACTCCACAACCACCACACCACACCACCACCACCACCACACAAACACTAACACAACCACACCACCACCACCGCACATTTATCATCAACACACTACGACCACCACATCATCAACACCAACACACTACGACCACCATATTATCACACAGCCAAAACACTACCACCAACACTCCACCACCACCACCACCACCACACATTTACCATCAGCACACCACCACATCATCACAACCAACACACCACAACATCATCACAACCAACACACCACCACAACACCACCACTACCACCATACATACCACCACTACACCACTACCACCACTACACCACTACCACCACCCCACCACCACTGCCATCACTACCACCACTACCACCACATCATTACCACCGACACACAAACATCACAAGTGAGGAGAGAACCATCTCAACTGAGACAGAGAGCTACCCAATCGAGAGATGGAGGAACAAAACAAAAAATTCATTGGGCCTACCACAAAGATTGCAAACCACAATGAGAATCCATCCAAGAAAGAGAGCAAACCACCTAAAACAACCCAACTGAAAGATGGATAAACATAAAAAATTCATTGGGTATACACAAAGGCAGCAAACCACAATAATACAGAGAGCAAACCACCAAAAGCAACCTAATCGAGATAGAGAGCAAACCCGAAGAGCAACCTCCAAAGTTCAAGGAAAGAAAGCAATGCAAATTCCAAATCCCCTCCTTCCCGCATAGAAATTCATACAAAAAAGCCATAAACAATAAAGAGCAAGCCATAAACTGCATTGATCCACAAACCGCATTAAGCAAAGCCACAGAAAGAGAAAATAAATTGCAAATAGAAAGGGTAGAAGATATTGGACAATTAAGAGCAAAGGAGCCAAACGCAGGCAATCCCACACCATCGATGTTGGAGATCAGAGAAGAGAGGTGAAAATATCTAGGGCAAAGACACAAGAGAGGAGAAAAAGGGAGTGGGGCAGAGACGCGACAGGAAAAATGAACTACACATTGCAAATAAGCGGGGAAGCAAGGTATTTAATAGAAACACAAAAAATGTGGATCACGGGGTTGAGCCTGCGGCCCGCATTTATGGGCATGTTTCGAAAACCATCGCCGAGTCGTTCAATACGCCTAATCAAGCATTTCCCACCGCCCCGCAACAAATAAGTTGTGCCAAATGTTCCTAAATCCTCCTTGGAGATGCTCTTGAGTTTTTTCTTACCAAGACAGCTCAACCAAATCCATGGCATTACTTCCATCACCATCTACATATCAAATCAAAAGATCTACCATGTTTGCTCCTCTCTACTGCACCACACAACCTTGTTGATCTCTCTACCAACNCTTAGTTATAAGATCATGATATGGAAGTTTATTAATGCATGTACTAAACATTTAGATTTATGTTTCTTTGTCGCTTCAAAGTGCTCTGAGATCTCGAGCCAAATTGTGCATGCAAGGCCATGGTCCCTCCATAGTAAACTAACAATCTATTTGGGCTAGCTGTAGTTTATTAAAAAGTTGTGACAAGACAACAATGTCAGGAAGTTGCTGCACAGAAGTTATTGCGGGGAAATTGTGTATCTGTTTGTTTAGTGCAGTTGTACAGCAGCTATGCCACAACTATTTATGATAAAAACACTTGTTTGCCCTTGTATTGTTGTGTAGTTTATAACATTATCAATCCAAGTTGAATAACACATACGTAAAAACAAAAATTAGATTCAGCATCCCCAAAAACTAATAGATTCAAATATTACAACTAAAACCGATATATCACTAAAGAATGAGTAACACAAGAAACAAAAGTAAAAATAACAGTACTAAAATAACAATTAACATTATCAAGATATTGAAATTAAAATGTTGACGATCAATTTCATGAGAATCTCTTCTCCAAAGAAACCACCACACATGATCAGTATTTGAAGTGGAATCTTTGAACTAATCCGTTCACCTAAAGAAGTCATAATCCTCCTCCGATCTATTCATCAGAAACCTGTAAAATTTTCTCCAACAGCTATGCTCCTATTGTAAAGTATATAGAGAACATTGCAATCCACAGTAAGGGTGTTCTACTGGTACATAAAAAAAGTCCTCATATCAATCAAACATAAAGATATCCCACAAATAAAATAAGATTCAAATATCATGATTGTCACGTAAGTAGAGTAATAATTAACCTTACAGTCTGGTGTCATCGACATAAAGAACTCGCTCCTAATCGGGTCTTCTAACAACTTCAGTGAAAATAAATAAAAAATGTCTTAGTAAATTTCTGGAGTTTCTTACAAAATTCTCAAAACTTGTTGAATAGAAGTTGCATGTGATGCATTAAATTCATTGGTACATGAAGCAACTAATTGTGAAATCTAACTACTAATAAACACCACACAATTTTTTTTTCTTTTTCTCATCCTTAGGATGTTTGGAACGGCTAGTAGATTCAACTTCATTTAAATAAGAGTTGAAACCTTTAGTTGAGTCAATAGTTTGGCTCAACTATGTTAGTATGCACTCTCTTGCATGGTGCCCATGCATTCACTTATAGTCACGACTCCACCAAACATACGGTCCAACTTTTCTTCAAGCTCAGGGTCAATGCCATTGAACTTCAACTTTTTGGCAGTTGGCACAAACTACAAATTAATTGATAATTGATATGCTAATGTAATTGAAATTGACATAAAAAGGTAGAAGGACTAAACATTTCATAAATTCTCACCTCCAAACTCTCAACCCACCATTCTTCTGAAACATTAACGGTTCATTTTATGGGATCCCAACCCAAGCTCGTGAATCATCTCTTTAACTATTTCCGCAATGTCTAATCTTTTTTTAATTAATTTCATTTCATTTTCAATTGCATTCTATCATATTCTCTTCTTGTGTTTTACTTGAATTTATTTTTAATCTTGTCATCCTTGTTAAAATAGATGGTTGTCTATTTCTCAATTCCACCTTAGAGCAAAGCTTTCAAAATATAGATTCACCTTTGTATCGCACATGACAAGTAGACCAATTTCTTGTCTTACCCATCACAACTAGTAGCAAGAAAAGAACTAAACAATAAAAATCTATGGAAGACGATAAAAGTTAATCTCATCAAAACATATAGTATCATTTAAAATCCTACAACTAGTAAGGTAACATAAAAGAAAAAAATAAAATCTATGAACACACCGCCACTCCACAACCACACCACATCGCCACCACCACCACCACACCACACCACACCGCCGCCACCACCACCACACACACTAACACAACCACACCGCCACCACCGCACATTTATCATCAACACACTACGACCACCACATCATCAACACCAACACAATACGACGACCATATCATCACACAACCAAAACACTACCACCAACACACCACCACACATTTACCATCACCACGCCACCACATCATCACAACCAACACACCACAACATCATCACAACCAACACACCACAACATCATCACAACCAATACACCACCACAACACCACCACTACCACCATACATACCACCACCCCACCACTACACCACTACCACCACCCCACCACCACTGCCATCACTACCACCACTACCACCACATCATTACCACCGACACACAAACATCACAAGTGAGGAGAGAACCATCTCAACTGAGACAAACAGCTACCCAATCGAGAGATGGAGGAACAAAACAAAAAATTCATTGGGCTACCACAAAGATTGCAAACTACAATGAGAATCCATCCAAGAAAGAGAGCAAACCACCAAGAACAACCCAACTGAGAGATGGATAAACAAAAAAAATTCATTGGGTATACACAAAGGTAGCAAACCACAATAATACAGAGAGCAAACCACCAATAGCAACCTAATCGAGATAAAGAGCAAACCCGAAGAGCAACCTCCAAAGTTCAAGGAAAGAAAGCAATGCAAATTCCGAATCCCCTCCTTCCCGCATAGAAATTCATACAACAAAGCCATAAACAATAAAGAACAAGCCACAAACTGCATTTGATCCACAAACCGCATTGAGCAAAGCCACAGAAAGAGAAAATAAATTGCAAATAGAAAGGGTAGAAGATATTGGAGGCAACGAAGAGCAAAGGAGCCAAACACAGGCAATCCCGCGCCATCGATGTTGGAGATCAGAGAGAAGAGAGGTAAAAATATCTAGGGCAAAGACACAAGAGAGGAGAAAAAGGGAGTGGGCCAGAGACGCGACAGGAAAAATGAACCACACATTGCAAATAAGCGGGGAAGCAAGGTAATTAATAGAAACACAAAAAATGTGGATCGCGGGGTCGAGCCTGCGGACCGCATTTATGGGCGTGTTTCGAAAACCGTCGCCGCGTCGTTCAATACACTTAATCAGGCATTTCCCACCGCGCTGCAAAAAATAAGCTGGGCCAAATGTCCCTAAATCCTCCTTGGAGATGCTCTTGAGTTTCCTCTTACCAAGACAACTCAACCTAATCCATGGCATTACTTCCAACACCATCTACACATCAAATCAAAAGATCTACCATGTTTGCTCCTCTCTACTGCACCACACAACCTTGTTGATCTCTCTACCAACCAAGACTCCTAAAAGATAAAAATAGCCCACCATAAGTTTCACCTCTCAAACACCATAGAATAACAACTCCTCTCCTAACCTAAGCGCCTCCAACCCTTCTCAAAAACTTACCACACCTTTGTCACTTCATCAACAAAAAAATCTTGCAATTTCAACCACATTAAACACACCAAAATGCAGCCTTCAACAAATNGAGAAGTTTATAAGAATATTTCACCCACCTATGTTAAATATCTTCCTTAAAAAACACTTTTTTTATTTTTATCTTTAATACCATTTACTTGAATTAAATCTATACTTTTCTTTTCTTTTTGTTTGACTAGTTTATACATATTTTTTCCACCTTCTTTAATATCTAATTTATTAAAAACCTCACTGAAAGCAGAACTATTAATATCATAAATTATTCTCTTAGACTCCTCACCGGCCACCTTACACTTTTTTCCAGTCGTCTAAACTTTTACATTTAAACCAAGTTTTATAACAAAACTTCTTATAATTTATCTTTTCTTACACATTATTATTCAATCACCAACTATTTTTACTTATAAAAATTTTCCCTTTGATTCTCCAATTACATCTTTTGCCACTTTTCTAACAACACTTGTCGCTTCTTCAAAAACATCTTAAATCTTAAAATCTTGAAGTTTACTCATAGAAATAATTATATTTGACTTTTAGGTGTCTAATCTAATTTTATGAGAATATTTCCTTGTATTTTGTATCTTCAAACTCATCTTAAATTCCAAAACTCATAATCGATGTTGAGTACTTGAATTTTTACATGAAATGCCCTACAATCTTTAAATTCTTGATGCTATCTTTTTCTCATAAGANTATTCTTTCAGCCACTGTGAGATGTATCCTTAAAGATATTTATTTGGCCTTTCTCTTTTCTTGTATGAAAGTTGTGGTTGTAACAGAAGATTATGAGTAGAAGCAAGGACCATCAAGAGCAACAGAATTGCAAGTTGCTGTAAAGGAAAGTGCATACAGCAATGAAGTGAGGAAAGCAAAGATAAAAGTCATTGCTCAATGAAATTGGATACTAGAAACATCGCAGGTTTTGTAAGGTATGCATCAAAGATGAAGAGAGAAATCAATGTCAATGTCGGTAATGATTGGAAAAGAAGAAATTGTAGGGGTGCATACTGAGTGTAGAAAGATTTTCCAAAGCAGCCCAACAACCTGTCTAGGTAAATTGACTATGGAATGTACAGAGAGCATAGAATAGAAAACAGAACAAGATCTTGATATTATGCCCTGTGGACTCTACATTGATATAGAAGAGGAGAAGGTAACTGGCTCCAGAATTGATGTCAACATAGCGAACAGCGCTAGCAGCTGGAAAGATTGAAAAGGTCGAATACCTGCTGCTAAGCATGAGCATTGGTACGATGAAGAACTACAAAATATAATTGAACATTGACGCGGAACTTTGTTGAGCAAAGATTGGAATCAAGTTGGAAGGTTCAAGATAAAATTGCTTGGCTTTGCATCGGATGATGAAGGCTTAAACACATAGGGAGATGATGTTGAAGACTGAAATGTGCAAGAAATGAAGGTAAAGATGAAGAAATAGTAAAAAAATACTGAGGTTCTAATATAATGTGGATCATACAATTTTTTTTCTTATCCATTCAACTTGTTTGAAGTAACCCAATATATAAAATAGACTAAGAAAAAAATTGAAAATAGACTAATAAAAACTTTAAAAATACCTAAAATTAACCAAATACAAAAAAAACCTCCTGCTTTGAATATATACAATAGCATTTCCTTTTTCCACAACTAATCATGATTTCCTTGGCATAACATATGAGATCTCAATTTCCTTCAATGGCATGGATATGTGAGCACACACAGTGTTCTCGATACACCATGCTACAGTTAACATTGAACGCCCTATATGAAAGCCATTGAAGTTGAGTAGACATACACAACTTAGGAAGCATAGTTCTACTTCAGATTATATTTGGAGGACACAAAAGAACAAAAAAAATAGTATATGACCCATATAATATTGGATCTTGTTCTGCAAGTACAGAAAATCATTGAGAAGAGAAACTCATCATTGCATTAGCTTAAGACCACACCCATAAAAGAAATGAAACTTTCAAGTANATTAGTTATAAGATCATGATATGGAAGTTTATTAATGCATGTACTAAACAGTTAGATTTATGTTTTGTTGTCGCTTCAAAGTGCTCTGAGATCTCGAGCCAAATTGTGCATGCAAGGCCATGGTCCCTCCATAGTAAACTAACAATCTATTTGGGCTAGCTGTAGTTTATTAAAAAGTTGTGACGAGACAACAGTGTCAGGAAGCAGCCACACATAAGTTATTGCGGGGAAATTGTGTGTCTGTTTGTTTTGTGCAGTTGTACAGCAGCTATGCCACAACTATTTATGACAAAAAGACTTGTCTGACCTTGTATTGTTGTGTAGTTTATAACATTATCAGTCCAAGTTGAATAACTCAAACGTAAAAACAAAAATTAGATTCAGCATCCCCAAAAACTAATAGGTTCAAATATTACAACTAAAACCGATATATCACTAAAGAATGAGTAACACAAGAAACAAAAGTAAAAATAACAGTACTAAAATAACAATTAACATTATCAAGATATTGAATTTAAAATGTTGACGATCAATTTCATGAGAATCTCTTCTCCAAAGAAACCCCCACACCTGATCAGTATTTGAAGTGGAATCTTTGAACTAATCCGTCCACCTAAAGAAGTCATAATCCTCCTCTGATCTATTCTTCAGACACCTGTAAAATTTTCTCCAACAGCTATGCTCCTATTGTAAAGTATATAGAGAACATTGCAATCCACAGTAAGGGTGTTCTATTGGTACATAAAAAAAGTCCTCATATCAATCAAACATAAATATATCCCACAAATAAAATAAGATTCAAACATCATGATTGTCACGTAAGTAGAGTAAATAATTAACCTTACAGTCTGGTGTCATCGACATAAAGAACTCGCTCCTGATCGGGTCTTCTAACAACTTCAGTGAAAATAAATAAAAACGTCTTAGTAAATTTCTGGAGTTTCTTGCAAAATTCTCAAAACTTGTTGAATAGAAGTTGCATGTGATGCGTGAAACTCATTGGTGCATGAAGCAACTAATTATGAAATCTGACTACTAATAAACACCAAACAATTTTTTTTCTTTTTCTCATCCTTAGGATGTTTGGAACGGCTAGTAAATTCAACTTCATTTAAGTAAGAGTTGAAACCTTCAGTTGAGTCAACAGTTTGGCTCAACTATGTTAGTATGCACTCTCTTGCATGGTGCCCATGCATTCACTTATAGTCACGACTCCACCAAACATACGGTCCAACTTTTCTTTAAGCTCAGGGTCAATGCCACTGAACTTGAACTTTTGGCAGTTGGCACAAACTACAAATTAATTGATAATTGATATGATAATGTAATTGAAATTGACATAAAAAGGTAAAAGGACTAAACATTTCATAAATTCTCACCTCCAAACTCTCAACCCACCATTCTTCTGAAACATTAACGGTTCATTTTATGGGATTCCAACCCAAGCTCGTGAATCATCTCTTTAACTATTTCCACAATGTCTAATCTTTTTTTGATTAATCTCATTTCATTTTCAATTGCATTCTATCATATTCTCTTCTTGTGCTTTACTTGAATTTATTTTTAATCTTGTCATCCTTGTTAAAATAGATGGTAGTCTATTTCTCAATTCCAACTTAGAGCAGAGCTTTCAAAATATAGATTCACCTTTGTATCGCACATGCAGGTAGACCAATTTCTTGTCTTACCCATCACAACTAGTAGCATGAAAAGAACTAAACAACAAAAATCTATGGCAGAAGATAAAAGTTAATCTCATCAAAACATATAGTATCATTTAAAATCCTATAACTAGTAAGGTAACATAAAAGAAAAAAATGAAATCTATCAACACCCCGCCACTCCACCACCACCACCACACAAACACTAACACAACCACACCACCACCACCACACTTTTATCATCAACACACTACGACCACCACATCATCAACACCAACACACTACGACCACCATATCATCACACAACCAAAACACTACCACCAACACAACACCACACATTTATCATCACCACACCACCACAACCAACACACCACAACATCATCACAACCAATACACCACCACAACACCACCACTACCACCATACATACCACCACCCCACCACTATACCACTACCACCACCCCACCACCACTGCCATCACTACCACCACTACCACCACATCATTACCACCGACACACAAACATCACAAGTGAGGAGAGAACCATCTCAACTGAGACANAACCCAAGCTCGTGAATCATCTCTTTAACTATTTCCGCAATGTCTAATCTTTTTTTAATTAATTTCATTTCATTTTCAATTGCATTCTATCATATTCTCTTCTTGTGTTTTACTTGAATTTATTTTTAATCTTGTCATCCTTGTTAAAATAGATGGTTGTCTATTTCTCAATTCCACCTTAGAGCAAAGCTTTCAAAATATAGATTCACCTTTGTATCGCACATGACAAGTAGACCAATTTCTTGTCTTACCCATCACAACTAGTAGCAAGAAAAGAACTAAACAATAAAAATCTATGGAAGACGATAAAAGTTAATCTCATCAAAACATATAGTATCATTTAAAATCCTACAACTAGTAAGGTAACATAAAAGAAAAAAATAAAATCTATGAACACACCGCCACTCCACAACCACACCACATCGCCACCACCACCACCACACCACACCACACCGCCGCCACCACCACCACACACACTAACACAACCACACCGCCACCACCGCACATTTATCATCAACACACTACGACCACCACATCATCAACACCAACACAATACGACGACCATATCATCACACAACCAAAACACTACCACCAACACACCACCACACATTTACCATCACCACGCCACCACATCATCACAACCAACACACCACAACATCATCACAACCAACACACCACAACATCATCACAACCAATACACCACCACAACACCACCACTACCACCATACATACCACCACCCCACCACTACACCACTACCACCACCCCACCACCACTGCCATCACTACCACCACTACCACCACATCATTACCACCGACACACAAACATCACAAGTGAGGAGAGAACCATCTCAACTGAGACAAACAGCTACCCAATCGAGAGATGGAGGAACAAAACAAAAAATTCATTGGGCTACCACAAAGATTGCAAACTACAATGAGAATCCATCCAAGAAAGAGAGCAAACCACCAAGAACAACCCAACTGAGAGATGGATAAACAAAAAAAATTCATTGGGTATACACAAAGGTAGCAAACCACAATAATACAGAGAGCAAACCACCAATAGCAACCTAATCGAGATAAAGAGCAAACCCGAAGAGCAACCTCCAAAGTTCAAGGAAAGAAAGCAATGCAAATTCCGAATCCCCTCCTTCCCGCATAGAAATTCATACAACAAAGCCATAAACAATAAAGAACAAGCCACAAACTGCATTTGATCCACAAACCGCATTGAGCAAAGCCACAGAAAGAGAAAATAAATTGCAAATAGAAAGGGTAGAAGATATTGGAGGCAACGAAGAGCAAAGGAGCCAAACACAGGCAATCCCGCGCCATCGATGTTGGAGATCAGAGAGAAGAGAGGTAAAAATATCTAGGGCAAAGACACAAGAGAGGAGAAAAAGGGAGTGGGCCAGAGACGCGACAGGAAAAATGAACC
>JXCR01146695.1:287529-298637 GCA_002079205.1 Phalaenopsis hybrid cultivar
AAAATATTCATCTTCGCAAATGAAGCAAACATCTCTTGAGAACCAATCCCATATGCACGTCGCTTTAGCTACCAATGTTGATTTGTACCTCTCTAGTAAACCATATCCTTGATACTTCATATTGTAAACTCATTTTCCCGCTTCAGGTCCTTTTCCTCGTGGCAAACTCACCAGCTCTCAAATTGTCTTTTCTCTGCATTCAGAACTTCTTTTCAATTTTGATTATATCAAGCTTTGAACCAATGATAAAAATCAGAATACTATTTAGCATTACAATAAAACGCCTATAAGAAGTTTTAAAATATATAACTCGTACAATATGAGAAAATGAATACAATATATGCTTTATGCATTCCAAGATTCTGTTCTTGATGGCAATGGGTAGATTATAATATGAATTGCTACAAAAAATTTGTAGAGTGGAAAAATTGTAAACTAATTTACAGAACTTTGGTTTGATTTTTCGAATAGTACAAGTTTAAGTATAGAAATGTTTTCACTTTTGTATATTTTTGTCAACCAAAGAAAACCTTTCAACAAGAGGCATAAGAGAAGTGGAGACAATACATGATGTTCCATAGGAGGCATTGGTATATGATAAGAAATATAGAGATGAGCTTCAGAACTGAGGGGTCTGGATTTTAATGATAAAGAAAGACTAATGAGATGAGTAATCCTTCTCTCCTTCCACTACTAGATCTTCCCCATGAACATAAAAAGTAGAAAAAAGTCAAAAAAAAAAAACACTTATTTCATAAAAGGTGGCATTGATCGAGTTACAAAATATCTTAAAAGGAGAATAGTAGTGTTTATATCACTTTTGAGCTAAAAAATAACAAAAAAATCCCAACTGATAGCCTTTGGATCAAGTTTTCCCCTTTTTGAACTATGAATATATGCAAAATATGCCTCCCAGCATTTTTAAATCATTAAAAAAATGTGACAGCATTTCCATAGGAATCTTTTAAGTCAAGACTCTAATCTAAAAGAAAAATTATTTATTCAGCTTGTTATCAGAGCTGCTTCATCCAAGTAACATTCAAGTAAATTGTTTTGAAGTAGAAATGCTCTTGTCGTATAAAAAAGATGATCATTTTTTCTTTCAAAAACTCCATTTGTTGAGGGTTTACACACAACGACTCATAAAGAAATATTTATTATAAAACTATGGAGTCAAGCACTGAATGAAATAATCCCTAACATTATCAGATAAATTAGTTGAATGACCAAACTAGTTTTGTGTCATGATATAAAAATTGGGAAGAGCAAAACGTACATTCAATTTTTACGTCAGTAGAAAAACTACAGAGACACTAGTGCAATAATCAATGAATGGTAGAAAACAGCATGCTCCAAAAACATTGTAAAGAATGTAAGAAACCCAAAGCAGCAGACAAAAAAGAACTAAACTTATTTTACTGTTGAAAGGGAAAAAAACGCATCCATGTTTTGTAAACTCGCATGCATCAAATCATAAAATTCCTAACTCAAGCACTCTACCTCAAGAAGGAAACACAATTTTAAAAGGGCCTAAATGATAAATGAAAGATAAAGCCAAAAATTTATCTTTATTAGAAAAGCATGTTAAAAAAGAAATTACAAGGATAATTTACTCCTATTATCACTATGGTTACTTTGTGCTTCAAGATAATAAGAATCACTCTATTTTTTAGCATGTTCAATTGT
Source organism: Phalaenopsis hybrid cultivar (assembly GCA_002079205.1). Taxonomy (NCBI): domain Eukaryota; kingdom Viridiplantae; phylum Streptophyta; class Magnoliopsida; order Asparagales; family Orchidaceae; genus Phalaenopsis; species Phalaenopsis hybrid cultivar. Next base: position 289,216 of record JXCR01146695.1, read on the forward strand.
CTTTTCAAAGTCCTAACCCTAAAATACCCGGTACCTCATATATTAAGGCAATTTTCATACTACTCGAATCGATTTTTATATAATAATTATATTATGAGGAAGTCAGATAATTGATAACAACAAAGTCCATACCCAAGAGTTGACAAATTTGTTCGAGACATTAATCCAATGTGCACTGGAAACTTACTTGAACGTGCCAATCCAATCAATTAGTACATAAGATTTCTCAAGATCCTTCGATAAAATTATTAATTAATCAAGTGTATATTTGTGGAGTCTTTGATATTGTTTTGACCAATGTTTGAAATTACGCAATCAAGTACTACGGTATTTCTTTTTTTGTGAGAGGCATAAATTTCAAGGTGTTTAGAGGCAGAAGCCACAAAATGAAATCATTATATTGATTAAAAAATATGACAATTAAAACAACTTTAGTTTAATTCTCCTAATGACTCAATAATAAATAACAACATTAGAAATTGAGCTTGATTTCATTCCTATAAAGGATTAGAGAGTAACCCAGCAGTGCCTTATGCAAACACACAATAATAAACAAATAGTCTATGATTCAAAAATAAACATAAACAAGAAGTTTAAAATAAATAAATAAAACATTTCCCATAACAAACTAGCTATAACTTTAGACTTTAAATAGAAGATCATTTTCCACTCCAATAATTTAGAGAATCTTCATTAGAATCTTCATCATAGCTAAATTTTTTCTCGCCTCCCACATCCTCACCTGCATCAACATCCTCCCAATTCACTTCATCACATTCATTTTCCATCTCCTTCTTTCCTCATCAATAAAATCCAATAATAATAATATTTAAAACAATGACTATATTAAACTTCCATAACCTTTTGTTTTTCATTTCATACTGTTTAATACTAACTTTTTATGTTACTTCTTCTTGACTCTTGTTGTTCTTGTNAAGTTACTTCTCCATGTTACAAGGTTCTCACAAAGAGAAGTACAACATCTAAAATTCCCTTGGAGATTACTTACAAGAACTTCTCCAACATAACATGAATGGTAGCAATTTTTCTTCCAAATCCAATCTCGATGCAAATCTTTGCAACAATGATCGCATGCAGAGAAGTGCTGTTACATCAAATTGCAACAATTCTCAGCTATAGTCCATAATTAATTGCTAAAAGATAACAGAACTCTCAAAATATTCGTCTTCGCAAATGAAGCAAACATCTCTTGAGAACCAATCCCATATGCACGTCGCTTTAGCTACCAATGTTGATTTGTACCTCTCTAGTAAACCATATCCTTGATACTTCATATTGTAAACTCATTTTTCCCCTTCAGGTCCTTTTCCTCGTGGCAAACTCACCAGCTCTCAAATTTTGTCTTTTCTCTGCATTCAGAACTTGTTTTCAATTTTGATTATATCAAGCTTTGAACCAATGATAGAGATCAGAATACTACTTGGCATTACAATAAAACTCCTACAAGAAGTTTAAAAATATATAACTCGTACAATATGAGAAAATGAATACAATAGATGCTTTATACATTCCAAGATTCTGTTCTTGATGGCAATGGGTAGATTATAATATGAATTGCTACAAAAAAATTTGTAGAGTGGAAAAATTGTAAACTAATTTACAGAACTTTGGTTGGATTTTTCGAATAGTACAAGNTGATTTTTCGAATAGTACAAGTTTAAGTATAGAAATGTTTTCACTTTTGTATATTTTTGTCAACCAAAGAAAACCTTTCAACAAGAGGCATAAGAGAAGTGGAGACAATACATGATGTTCCATAGGAGGCATTGGTATATGATAAGNCAAGTATAGAAATGTTTTCAATTTTGTATATTTTTGTCAACCAGAGAACCTTTCAACAAGAGGCATAAGAGCAGTGGAGACAATGCATGATGTTCCATAGGAGGCATTGGTATATGATAAGAAATATAGAGATGAGCTTCAGAACTGAGGGGTCTGGATTTTAATGATAAAGAAAGAATAATGAGATGAGTAATCCTTCTCTCCTTCCACTACTAGATCTTCCCCATGAACATAAAAAGTAGAAAAAAGTCNCGATAAGAAATATAGGGATGAGCTTCAGAACTGAGGGGTCTGGATTTTAATGATAAAGAAAGATAAATGAGATGAGTAATCCTTCTCTCCTTCCACTACTAGATCTTCCCCATGAACATAAAAAGTAGAAAAAAGTCAAAAAAAAAAAATCTTATTTCATAAAAGGTGACATTGATCGAGTTACAAAATATCTTAAAAGGAGAATAGTAGTGTTTATATCACTTTTGAGCTAAAAAAATAACCCAAAAATCCCAACTGATAGCCTTTGGATCAAGTTTTTCCCTTTTTCAACTATGAATATGAGCAAAAAATGCCTCCCAGCATTTTTAAATCATTAAAAAAAATGTGACAGCATTTCCATAGGAATCTTTTAAGTCAAGACTCTAATCTAAAAGAAAAATTATTAATANTGTGACAGCATTTCCATAGGAATCTTTTAAGTCAAGACTCTAATCTAAAAGAAAAATTATTTATTCAGCTTGTTATCAGAGCTGCTTCATCCAAGTAACATTCAAGTAAATTGTTTTGAAGTAGAAATGCTCTTGTCNATGTGACAGCATTTCCATAGGAACCTTTTAAGTCAAGAATCTAATCTAAAAGAAAAATTATTTATACAGCTTGTTATCAGAGCTGCTTCATCCAAGTAACATTCAAGTAAATTGTTTTGAAGTAGAAATGCTCGTCGTATAAAAAAAATGATCATTTTTTCTTTCAATAACTCCATTTGTTGAGGGTTTACACATAACGACTCATAAAGAAATATTTATTATAAAACTATGGAGTCAAGTACTGAATGAAATAATCCCTAACATTATCAGATAAATTAGTTGAATGACCAAACTAGTTTTGTGTCATGATATNAATACAGCTTGTTATCAGAGCTGCTTCATCCAAGTAACACTCAAGTAAATTGTATTGAAGTAGAAATGCTCTTGTCGTATAAAAAAGATGATCATTTTTTCTTTCAATAACTCCATTTGTTGAGGGTTTACACATAACGACTCATAAAGAAATATTTATTATAAAACTATGGAGTCAAGTATTGAGAGAAATAATCCCTAACATTATCATATAAATTAGTTGAATTGACATGAATGACCAAACTAGTTTTGTGTCATGATATAAAAATTGGGAAGAGCAAAACGTACATTCAATTTTTACGTCAGCAGAAAAACTACGGAGACACTAGTGCTCAATGAATGGTAGAAAACAACATGCTCCAAAAACATTGGAAAGAATGTAAGAAACTCAAAGCAGCAGAGAAAAAAGAACTAAACTTATTTTACTGTTGAAGGGGAAAAAAACGCATCGATGTTTTGTAAACTCGAATGCATCAAATCATAAAATTCCTAAATCAAGCACTCTACCTCAGGAAGGAAACACAATTTTAAAAGGGCCTAAATGATAAATGAAAGATAAAGCCAAAAATTTATCTTTATTAGAAAAGCATGTTAAAAAAGAAATTACAAGGATAATTTACTCCTATTATCACTATGGTTACTTTGTGCTTCAAGATAATAAGAATAACTCTATTTTTTAGCACGTTCAATTGTCTTTTCAAAATCCTAACCCTAAAATACCTGGTACCTCATATATTAAGGCAATTTTCATACTACTCGAATCGAATTTTATATAATAATTCTATGATGAGGAAGTCAAATAATTGATAACAACAAAATCCATACCCAAGAGTTGGCAAATTTGTTCGAGACATTAATCCAATGTGCACTGAAAACTTACCTGAACGTGCCAATCAATTAGTACATAAGATTTCTCAAGATCCTTCGATAAAACTATTAACTAATCAAGTGTATATTTGTGGAGTCTTCGATATTGCTTTGACCAATGTTTGAAATTACGCAATCAAGTACTACGGTATTTCTTTTTTGTGAGAGGCATAAATTTCAAGGTGTTTAGAGGCAGAAGCCACAAAATGAAATCATTATATTGATTAAAAAACATGACAATTCAAACAACTTTAGTTTAATTCTCCAGTTGACTCAATAATAAGTAACAACATTATAAATTGAGCTTGATTTCATTCCTATAAAAGATTTGAGAGCAACCCAGCAATGCCAAAGTACATAATTATTTATGCAAACACACAATAATAAACAAATAGTCTATGATTCAAAAATAAGCATAAACAAGAAGTTTAAAATAAATAAAAAAAAACATTTCCCATAACAAACTAGCTATAACTTTAGACTTCAAATAGAAGATCATTTTCCACTCCAATAATTTAGAGAATCTTCATCATAGCTAAATTTTTTCTCGCCTCCCACATCCTCACCTGCATCAACATCCTCCCAATTCACTTCATCACATTCATTTTGCATCTCCTTCTTTCCTCATCAATAAAATCCAATAATAATATTATTTAAAACAATGACTATATTAAACTTCTTTAACTTTTTGTTTTTCATTTCATACTGTTTAATACTAACTTTTTATGTTACTTCTTCTTGACTCTTGTTGTTCTTGTNCAAAAACTACGGAGACACTAGTGCAATTATCAATGAACGGTAGAAAACAACATGCTCTAAAAACATTGGAAAGAATGTAAGAAACCCAAAGCAGAAGACAAAAAAGAACTAAACTTATTTTACCGTGAAGGGGAAAAAAAAGCATTGATGTTTTGTAAACTCGCATGCATCAAATCATAAAATTCCTAAATCAAGCACTCTACCTCAAGAAGGAAACACAATTTTAAAAGGGCCTAAATGATAAATGAAAGATAAAGCCAAAAATTTATCTTTATTAGAAAAGCATGTTAAAAAAGAAATTACAAGGATAATTTACTCCTATTATCACTATGGTTACTTTGTGCTTCAAGATAATAAGAATCACTCTATTTTTCAGTATGTTCAATTGTCTTTTCAAAATCCTAACCCTAAAATACCCGGTACCTCATATATTAAGGCAATTTTCATACTACTCGAATCGAGTTTTATATAATAATTATATGATGAGGAAGTCAAATAATTGATAACAACAAAGTCCGTACCCAAGAGTTGACAAATTTGTTCGAGACATTAATCCAATGTGCACTGGAAACTTACCTGAACGTGCCAATCAATTAGTACATAAGATTTCTCAAGATCCTTCGATAAAATTATTAACTAATCAAGTGTATATTTGTGGAGTCTTCGATATTGTTTTGACCAATTTTTGAAATTACGCAATCAAGCACTACGGTATTTCTTTTTTGTGAGAGGCATAAATTTCAAGGTGTTTAGAGGCAGAAGCCACAAAATAAAGCATTATATTGATTAAAAAATATGACAATTAAAACAACTTCAGTTTAATTCTCCTAATGACTCAATAATAAGTAACAACATTAGAAATTGAGCTTGATTTCATTCCTATAAAGGATTTGAGAGTAACCCAGCAGTGCCTTATGCAAACACACAATAATAAACAAATAGTCTATGGTTCAAAAACAATCATAAACAAGAAGTTTAAAATAAATAAAAAAAACATTTCCCATAACAAACTAGCTATAACTTTAGACTTAAAATAGAAGATCATTTTCCACTCCAATAATTTAGAGAATCTTCATCATAGCTAAATTTTTTCTCGCCTCCCACATCCTCACCTGCATCAACATCCTCCCAATTCACTTCATCACATTCATTTTGCATCTCCTTCTTTCCTCATCAATAAAATCCAATAATAATACTATTTAAAACAATGACTATATTAAACTTCTATAACCTTTTGTTTTTCATTTCATAGTGTTTAATACTAACTTTTTATGTTAATTCTTCTTGACTCTTGTTGTTCTTGATCCTTTATCTAAAAAATAATTTTGAGATAATTCTATTGTAATAATTAAGACAATTAAACTCAATTCTTAACATCTACAAACCATTTTTCATGCATTTGTTTCTTCTTTATAAGATCTAGGTCTAGTTATAATACTACTTGAGCTGTAGGGTATCGAATAAAGGCTGCAGACCACCAATGAAACCCCAAAAATCACAACATACACCTCATTATATGTGCCTCAAAGCTTGCCTTAAATAATTGGGACAATTCTTTCAGCCACTGTGAGATGTATTCCTTAAAGATATTTATTTGGGCCCAACCTGAGTCATGCTTAAAATTGCACAATTTTAAAGAGCCTTTGGCCTTTCTCTTTTCTTGTATGAAAGTTGTGGTTGTAACAGAAGATTATGAGTAGAAGCAAGGACCATCAAGAGCAACCGCAATGCAAGTTGCTGTAAAGGAAAGTGCATACAGCAATGAAGTGAGGAAAGCAAAGATAAAAGTCATTGCTCAATGAAATTGGATACTAGAAACATCGCAGGTTTTGTAAGGTATGCATCAAAGATGAAGAGAGAAATCAATGTCAATGTCGGTAATGGTTGGAAAAGAAGAAATTGTAGGGGTGCATACTGTGTGTAGAAAGATTTTCCAAAGCAGCCCAACAACCTATCTAGGTAAATTGACTATGCAATGTACAGAGAGCATAGAATAGAAAACAGAACAAGATCTTGATATTATGCCCTGTGGACTCTACATTGATATAGAAGAGGAGAAGGTAGCTGACTCCAGAATTGATGTCAACATAGCGAACCGCGCTAGCAGCTAGAAAGATTGAAAAGGTCGAATACCTGCTGCTAAGCATGAGCGTTGGTGCGATGAAGAACTACAAAATATGATTGAACATTGACGCGGAACTTTGTTGAGCAAAGATTGGAATCATGTTGGAAGGTTCAAGATAAAATTGCTTGGCTTCGCATCGGATGATGAAGGCTTAAACACATAGGGAGAAGATGTTGAAGACTGAAATGTGTCAAGAAATGAAGGTAAAGATGAAGAAATAGAAAAAAAAATACTGAGGTTCTAATATAATGTGGATCATACAATTTTTTTCTTATCCATTCAACTTGTTTGAAGTAACCCAATATATAAAATAGACTAAGAAAAAAATTGAAAATAGGCTAATAAAAACTTTAAAAATACCTAAAATTAACCAAATACAAAAAAAAAACCTCCTGCTTTGAATATATACAATAGAATTTCCTTTTTCCACAACTAATCATGATTTCCTTGGCACAGACAGATGAGATCTCAATTTCCTTCAATGGCATGGATATGTGAGCACACACAGTGTTCTCGATACACCATGCTCCAGTTAACATTGAACGCCCTATATGAAAGCCATTGAACTTGAGTAGACATACACAACTTAGGAAGCATAGTTCTACTTCAGATTATATTTGGAGGACACAAAAGAACAAAAAAATAGTATATGACCCATATAATATTGGATCTTGTTCTGCAAGTACAGAAATTCATTGAGAAGAGAAACTCATCATAGCATTAGCTTAAGACCACACCCATAAAAGAAATGAAACTTTCAAGTATTCAACTTATAAAAAAATTTCAGAAAAAGAAAAACATGAAAAATAAATATGAATCGAATCATTTTCAAATAGGTGAGATAGACAGATATCCTAGGTGTTTCACTCTATAAATTAAAGTCAATAGATCCTAAAAATACCACATCAAATACACCATATGCAATATCCAATTTAAAATATTATAATATAATNGGTCAATAGATCCTAAAACTACCACATCAAATACACAATATGCAATATCCAATTTAAAATATTATAATATAATCGCTACTCCAAGAAAATTGAATAGAATTTTGTGTACCAATGTTGTGAATACAATGTGTGAACAACAGAAAAAAGTGTGATATTATAGGTTTGTCCGACTACTTGGCCTTTTTACAGCATGTACGAACTAGCATGGATATAAGGTGAATCCATCCATAGATAATTGTAAGCATGAATGTANGTTGGCCTTTTTTACAGCATGTACGAACTAGCATGGATAAAAGGTGAATCCATCCATAAATAATTGTAAGCATGAATGCATCTAAACAACTATGAAGAAATATGCATATTTCTTGATTGAATCATCATACTCTGTTTTTCAAAAGTATTATATATAACCAATTATACCCCAACGTCCATAATATCTCATCTACACCATTTCCATGATTATAATAATGATAAATCAACACTGCAGTTTTCAACAGATAAAAAGGAGATGCAGTGATGATAGAAGCATAACACAAGATTAGTTTTCAAAATAAATTAGTGAGCTAAGCAAAATTCAAACCTCAAACTACCATTACTACATAGAGAATTAATGGGATTTGAGCAGCATACACATAGAGCTTGATTTTTTTCTGAAAATATTAGGAGAAAACAGATGAAAACTAAACATTATTAAGGAAAAGCTATCGGTTATATCCATATAATCAACTATTTAAGCAATGAAAATAATAATAGCGAAAAGCTATGCATATGCTGTAACATCAACAAAGAGAGACTAGCAAAACTTACGCTTCCAGCTAGTGTATAAGCCAAGCCCTTGCAAAAATCCTCGACAAAAATATGCAATGAGCATTAAACCACAAGCATGTCAAGGGCAAAACTCAATAGCAGCATCTTATGCCAAGGAAAACTGCTAAGGGCCCCGCTCATTCGGATGGTCGGCGTCTCTTCACATTCTCAATCTCCCGTGAGCTGCTTCGAACCTTGGATGATCGTCCTCTATCCCACTCACCATCCCTCTCTAATTCATGTTCCCTATGCCTGTAGTGTTCCAAATGTCTGTCTCTATCATCATTATACCTGTCCCGTTCTCTTTCTCTATCCCTATCCCTCTCTCTTTCTCGCTCCCTCTCACGGTCCCTTTCCCTATCCTTCTCCCTTTCCCTTTGTCTATCCCTATCCAAATCTCGATCCCTCATCCGACCCATATCCCTTTCCTCATTAGGTCTCCTCTCAGACCATTCTGACCCAGATCCCATGTCTTTATCAGTCATTTGCCTTTTGTCATAAGTACTCGACCAATCGCGACTAGCACCTCTATCCTTTCCGTGATTTCCATCCCCATATTGCTGATCTGAAACAGCATCATCCCCATAACTAGATTGTTCATCAACGCCCCAACTGCCCATACTAGGATCTGGCCACATTCCCATGCTACTAGGGGCCATCCCCCTTCCAAAGAAAGCTGGGTTAACATGAGGTGCCACTACTGGGGGAAAAGAAGGTATCATTCCTGCGAATGCACCAGCAGCAGACCCAGGAAACCCTCCAAACCCAACACCCATTCTACCCATTGATGCTCCATAACCGGTGGGATCAAATCCATGTCCCAACATGGCACCTGGGTGTAGCACTGCAGGTGGAGGCGCTACCATCCCACCATTTCCCATAATACCTCTACCACCAATAGGCCCAGCACGGTTCCTCATATTCACCATTGGCCCTCTATTGCCCATCACACCTCTTCCCCAATTACCACCACCCCCTCTTCCAAAATTCCCTCCT
>JXCR01146695.1:301665-328220 GCA_002079205.1 Phalaenopsis hybrid cultivar
TAATCTTATAATTGTAGACTCTATTTTACATTTATTATTTATACATGGCATTCATCTATCCTTTATTTCATTAACATTAGAAGCTAATTTTTTTTTTAGTTCTTTGATAGAAGACAAATTTATGTGCACATCTAATTTATTTGGGTATCTTCTAATTTGCAATTTTGACCTATTTTTTAAGGATATATGGAAGATATTATGTACATTAAACTAATGTAGAGTAGTGTCATGAGTTACATTTTTATTTTTTATTTTTATTAATTTTATTATTATAAGTTATCATGATGAAATTAAAATGTTCTTTATTTTATTTTTAATTTATCATATTTTAGACAAGTTGATAATTTATTCATGCATATTTATTGCTATAAATTATTTCTATTGTTGTATACTTTATTTAAGCCATGCATATATTTTCAAATAATTAATTTAATTTATTGTTGTATGTAATCAATTGTTAAATTAAAGGGGGCTTTTACATAAATAATACCCAATTCTTATGCATTTACTNACCTCCTCCTCTGCCCTTTTGCACAAATGCAGACTGTGGTTGGGCCTGGGGCATGTTTTGTGGGTTTCTAACCNACCTCCTCCTCCTCTGCCCTTTTGCACAAATGCAGACTGTGGTTGGGCCTGGGGCATGTTTTGCGGGTTTCTAACCATATGCCCCTCTCCAAGCCGTCTAACACCATGTGGTGATGAAAAGGCCACAACACAGGGCTTATCATTAAAGATATGGCCATTCATACCCTCCTTGCAGGCAGCGNTCCTCTGCCCTTTTGCACAAATGCAGACTGTGGTTGGGCCTGGGGCATGTTTTGTGGGTTTCTAACCATATGCCCCTCTCCAAGCCGTCTAACACCATGCGGTGATGAAAAGGCCACAACACAGGGCTTATCATTAAAGATATGGCCATTCAAACCTTCCTTGCAGGCAGCGGCAGCTGCTGGATCATAGAAATCAACCTGAGCATATCCTTTCGATTTTCCACTAGCCTTCTCATCAAAGAACCTCACTTCTCTCACAGCGCCGTATTTGCAAAGCTCGGCCTCAAGCTCAGCATCGGTTGTCCACCATTGAAGATCTCCAACAAAAAGAGTGGTGGTCCCACCTCCTCCAGCACCATTTATATTCCCTCCTAAAACAGCTGGAGCTCCAGCTGCTGCAACTCCTCCAACTCCTGCAGACGTAACAGGGGTGGGATTGTTGCTAGTGGTGGCACCACTAGCTGTTCCTTGCCTAAGGTAACCCTCGTTGTCAAACGCACTTCCCTGATTCTGAAATCCATTGTTCCCAAAGGTATTTCCGCTAGGATGTCCCTGAATCTCACCAAGCCTACCCGAAGTCTGCCCCGTATCAGCCCTAACCTCACTAGAAGATGTCAAATGCCTCGCCGGCAAAGCAAAACCGCCAATTCCATCTTGAAAAGATCCGGATCTGTTTAACGTCACCTCTACCTCTGGTTCTCCGGCTTTGATCGGAACGTTAATGTTTCCAGTAGGAGCTCGCGATAGCAGAGGAGGGAGCGGGGGATTTGGAGGCGTCGGTGACGGATCTCTCTTTTTTTCTGGTTCCTTGGAGAAATTGCCCGTATAATCTTCGCTGCGGTGAACAGAGGACTGGTAGAAGCCATCTCCAACGTTGACGTCATTGTATAGGTCATCGTAATCATCTTCGNTGGTTCTCCGGCGTTGATCGGAACGTTAATGTTTACAGTAGGAGCTCGCGATAGCGGAGGGAGCGGGGGATTCGGAGGCGGCGGTGACGGATCTCTCTTTTTTTCTGGTTCCTTGGAGAAATTGCCCGTATAATCTTCGCTACGGTGAACAGAGGACTGGTAGAAGCCATCTCCAACGTTGACGTCATTGTATAGGTCATCGTAATCATCTTCGTCCCCAGAAAATTGCTCCTCATCCTGAACGGCAGAGATCACCTCGTTGCCGTGAAAACTGGCCCGCTCGCCGTCCGTGCCGTGCTCCATGCAGGAAGATTCACAGCCTAGGGTTTGCAGGGAAGACGGACCAAAACCCTAATTACCCCTGTCGCGTCCAGATCTGAAATCGGTTTAAACTGTTGAAAAGTCAGATGTAAATATTGAATACAGGCTTGAAAAGGAAANTAGGGTTTGCAGGGAAGACGGAGCAAAACCCTAATTACCCCTGTCGAGTCCAGATCTGAAATCGGTTTAAACTGTTGAAAAGTCAGATGTAAATATTGAATACAGGCTTGAAAAGGAAATAAATAATTAACAATTTTCATTATGATCTAAAAATATATAAAATATATTTTTAAAAATTTTAATATTATATATGTAAATATATAAAAATGATGTGCTATGTAAATTTTCTTAAAATAAATAGAATTCATTCTGTCGTAAAAAAGATATAGGGCCCGTTTGGGACAGCTTATTTGGTGCGGTGGCATTTTGAAAACACATCTATTATAGTTTAAAATACAACAATGAGAATCTACTATAAAGAGAAGTTTAAAATGAAATTCATCAAATTTTCATATATTTCAAACAATCCATAAATCTAAAAAAATGTAATTTAAATTTTTTAAAAAAAAAATAATGTAAATTAATTTTAATGAATTTATAATTGAGATAAATGCTTTTCTGAAATGAACTCAATGTGGCCAAAATCACGTGATTTTGGTTCCCTTATAGAAGCTCGCCTTGTAACATACTGCTCCACCTGTATTTATCACAACATAACATTATCAATCTATCTCTCATGACATAATCTTTATTGATCTCAATGCAATTTGTGTCAAAGAATATTTGAATATTATGCATAAACATGCAAATTGAAAGTTTGCATAAACATGTAATCTATAATTATAAGATGTCCCAATTTAAAAATAAAAATTTTAATGAAATATTAGTGTATACGGCATAAACAATGTACTTTACAATGTTAGAAACTTTCTAAAGCATAATTCACATACATGCCTAAGCTCTTTATAATTATTTACACGCATAATACAAAGAAATACTCGTTATTTAAATAAGAGATTGTGTATCTATGCAAATTACAAACACACATTTCGATAAATTTTCTCACACTGCTCGTGATAAAATCTCAATCTTTCACAAACCATATAAACAACGAATATCATAAAATCTTCTCAACTTATTACTCAAAATTAAGATTATAATTTACTCAAAATAATATCTTTATCTTACAATAATCATTGCACCCGAAAGCTCACGAGCTTACAAAACTCAATCTAAAATCAACTAACTAGAGAATGTATGAAAAATTAGAATTTTCATATCAAACTAAGTCAGCGCCCCGCTACATTGCTCTCAATTTGATGTAAAAAGAAGTATAGGATTTGGGGTAAAAAGCAATGAGATGATGGTCATGAAGGTAAAAGAAGTGAATAGTGCAAAAATTTTATAAACCATATTATTAATGCTATAAATAGTAATATCATGTAACATATGTACATAATTAAATAATTAATTCATTTATATATACATATATAGACTCTATTTTACATTTATTATTTATACATAGCATTCATCTATCCTTTATTTCATTAACATTAGAAGCTAATTTACTTTTTAGTTCCTTGATAGAAGACAAATTTATGTGCACATCAAATTTATTTCGGTATCTTCTAATTTGCAATTTTGATCATTTTTTTAAGGGTATATGGAAGATATTATGTACATTAGACTAATGTAGAGTAGTGCCATGAGTTACATTTTTATTTTTTATTTTTTATTTAATTTTATTATTATAAGTTATCATGATGAAATTAAAATGTTCTCTATTTTTTTTTTATTTTTCATATTTTAGACATGTTGATAATTTATTCATGCATATTTATTGCTATAAATTATTTCTATTGTTGTATACTTATTTGTCACCCATGGAAGTTTATTTAAGCCATGCATATATTTTCAAATAATTAATTTAATTTAATGTTGTATGTAATCAATTATTAAATTAAAGGGGGGTTTTTACCCAAATAACCCCCATTCTTTATGCATTTACTTATCTCACACCCAAACTTTGATTTTTACGTGAAGCACCCTACCTATAGGAAAAAGTGCAATCCACCTTTTCATACGTCTTTTCAAACATAGGAAAATGTGCTTAACTTGAAAAAAATTAAAGTTTGGGTGTATAAGTAAATGGATAAGAATTTGGTGTTGTGTATGTTAATTTCCCTAAATTAAACTAGAACTCTTTTAAATTGATGCAAGAATCCCCCACTTTATATGGAACAACCATCTCAATTTAGGAAGAAAAATCAAAGCAATTCATTTTCTTCCAACTACATGGGATGGGCAAGGTTCATCAAAAGAATTGCAACTTTGGAAAGATGCAATGCAACATATCTTCATAGTATCTCTGTTTAATATTTCTTCCATATTATTTGGAAAATTAAAATTAATCGTTGATATATATAGTGTTAGCCAAGCATGGAGGTAAATTGATTTTGGAGGCAGTCTTGTATAGGAAATAGGGAAAGCATCAGTATTAGGGTCAGCCAAGCATGGTGGAGTTAAATAAGGGAAGAAAATTAAACCCACGAGACGAGTTCCAATACATAATTTGAGAGGCAAAAATAATTTTGAATGGATGAATAACTTGGCTATGAAAGCATGAATTAAAGTAATTCTAGTTCAGGATATGAATGACATACATTGAGATATTTTTATTCAATATTTTATATAACCAAAATTTCCCTCTTTTTTCATATTTATATCATAATGTTAAATATATCATGGTGTTATCATTTAATATGATAAATTAGTGATGAATGAGACAAATTATATTTGAGTTTGACATTAAGTGGTGTATGGTTATGTGGTAGCTTTCTTCTTTGGAGAATTTGGTGATTCATCTATAAAAGAATTATTAAAACTATGTTCTTTCTTTGACACTTAAAAAAGAGTACTTCTTGAAAGAATGGAAAATTGATGTAAAGTTGTGACATGTAATTATGTATTTTGGAATACCTGCACCAAATTATCATATTGAAATTGAAAATATTATATTATTTATTTAAAGCCATCATATTGTTGTCATGATCATAAATTATTAATGCATAATTATCGTTATTTATTATCCCTATTATTATTAAATTATTCATAGATTTAACTATTTCTCAAGAGATTGGTGAGAGATTTTGAGATGTGTAACGAAATGCGCGAGCATTGTGTGGATCGACGAAGACTTTGTTTGAGAGATTTACATCTTTCTTTTAGAGGCAAAAACTAAGTATTGTGTTCTTCATTATCTTATAATTATGTAAATACTTTCTAGTGCATTTGCTTTGATTTAGTGAATTTTTTTGGTGTGTTTGATCCATGCTTCTTGAGTAGTTTTCTTTCGTCCTTTCTTTTGATATAAAGTAGTGACATGAGTAGGAAAATTTGTTTTAAGATAGAACAACTTTTATTTCCATGTGATGAGTAATATCTCATTTGCTTTATTGACATAATTTAAGTGAGAATATGTTATGTTAATATCTGTTGTAAGTGAAACTACGACTCGGAAAAGCATTGATCTCTCAACTTGAGTGCACTCACATTATCAGGTTGGTTATGGTGAAGTTGTTTAGGCGGCAATGTAATTTTTAAGGAAAATTCATGATATGTTTCTATTAAAAGCTTCTATGTGACAATTAGTTATGTAAAACAAATAGAATACTAAGCATACCTAAGACTCAGGAAAGGGTAGGCAGACATGTATTTCTTGTTGGCACATAATTATATCAATTTTTTATTTCTTATGTTATTATCTTCATTTTACTTTCGTTTTGCAATGAATTGGATGCATGTTTAGGAATTTATATTTGCCTATAAATTCTCTTATTTTATAAATGTGATGGTATTTTCACCAGTTCTTAATTTGCTTTGCAAATTGGTCATTTGTAATGTTAAAATCCATTGTGAAACATAATGACCCGGGAGGGCTATGATTTCACCCGACTAATGAATATCATACTAAATCTTGGATGGAGGAGAGCACACTATAGTGACATGCTAGAACATTTATCAATTTAGTCTTAAGTTTGGAAGTTATGGCCAGGTTGGTTCTAATAGAGAGAGCACGCTGGGTAATCTGGATGTGAAAGGCTAGAATCTACTCAGCACAATTATATCAATCAGGAAATTAACTTTAGATTAGCTAATGTTCTTTATGCACTTGGGAGAGGGAAAGGAATATGTATGATCTCCTATTTGTTACTGACCACATTAAATCCCAAGCATTTCATTCCTATGCATTATCTAGGTTGTCGCACGTGAAATGTAGTTTTTAACATCTCAAAATTTACCAAACCAATTACTCTAGTTAGGTTTATCTTTAGATTTAGGCTTGTATTGAAGAGTTGTTATTAGAAAAGTAACATTAATTGTCATTCCAAACTTAATTCTGACGATAGTATTCTAGAATTAACCTGAGGGATTCTTACCTTGCTTCCCTGTGGGATTGACACTCTAGTCTTAAAAAAAACCCTATATTACTTGTAACAATACGTACACTTGTGTAGTACCTCTAGTGAAATATCAATTAAATTTTAAACTCTATAACATATTTGTTTTATATACTAGCTGTCATAATTAAACTAGGAAAAGTTTTTGCCCTGGAATTTAATATCTGCATATATGCAGGTTGGATCAACTCTTCAGTGTCATCTCTGGAGTTTGAAATTGAAGTAATTACACATAAATGTATGTGCACATTCTAGGGGGCATCAATAAATGTTAGAGGGCAGACAATATTTCTAAGCAACATCAAAAGCTTCTAAATTTTAGTTTGGAGATTGAGATTTTTATGTTTGGGGTTCATATTTTATTGGTCCCTTCGTACCATCTTTAGGTAATTTATATATTTTGATAGTTGTGGACTATGTCTCAAAATGGATTGAAGCAATATCAAATGCTCAAAGTGTGGCTAAATTCTTTAAGAATAATATCTTTAGTAGATTTGGTATGCTTATAATGATTATTAGTAATGGGGGAAGCCACTTGAGACAATAGTCACTAAGTATAAAATTAAGCACATGATGACCACAACTTATCATCCTCAAACGAGTGGTTAGTAGAGGTATATAATAGGGAAATTAGAAGGATTTTAGAGAAAACTATCAATCATAGTAGGAAGGATTGGTCTATGATATTAGATGAGCATTATGGGCTTATAGAACTACATACAAAACTTATATAGGAATATCTTTATATAGGCTCATATTTAGCAAAACATGTCATTTACCAGTGAAATTAGAACCTAAAGCTTATTAGGCTGTTAAGGAATTCAATTACAATATGAAAGAAGCTAGTGAGAAGAGATTATTGGAGTTAAATGAACTCAAAAAATTAGACAAGAACCTTATTAAAATGCAAAAATTTTCTAAAGATAAAATAAAAAAGTTGCATGATCGAAAGATTCTTAGGAGATATTTTGAGCCTGGATGGGAGATTTTACTATATAATACATGATTGAAACTATTTTCTTAGAAAACTTAATTCCAAGAGGTTAAGGCTATTCACTGTTATTAAAGTGTATCCTTTTGATGTCATTGATATTAAATATTATAAAAACTGTAGGGTATTCAAAGTGAATGGACAAAAATGTAAACCTTACCTTGGTGGTGATTAACCTGTAATTAATGAGTTTTTAATATTGGGTCAACTTGAGTAAATTCTGGATTTTTCGGGCTGACGACGTTAAACCAAGCACTTATTGGGAGGGAAACCAAGTTTGTTTTTTGTATTTAATTTGCTATTTTATTGTTTGTTGTGATGGGAATTGTTTGTAATTTTGTGTTGAAGTTTAGAATTGTGATTGGATTACTTTATTTTTAGTGTGGTTTGAGAGTAGTAATTCTCGAGTCTTCTAATTGTGACTAGACTTATGTATGTTACCTGGGACTAGTAGGATCAACAAAATCCTCTACAACTAAGTTCTCAATCAAACTTATAGATTTATTAAGGATATGCAGAGTTTGGACATAGGACGGGTCCATGTCAATTCTTTATTTCCTATTTTTGACGTGGTTCTTCTCTTTAGGTGGTTCAATAAATCTGTCATTTGAGGAGCTTGTGGGGTACATTTTCATTTGAACTGTTAGTGGTGTATACTTATAGGATAAGGATATACAATAGACTGTCAACACATAAGATAATATAACAAAAACAATCTTGTATAAAGAATAACCCTTATAAAAACTATTTATAAGCATCTGACAATCAAATGAAAGAGAATTTCATTAGAAATAAGGAAGTGGAGTAGGGGACATCTGATGAGAAGGAAGAAGAGTTAACCTAATTTATCCTTAGTGTTTGTGTGTTTATTGTTGTGATTAAAGACTTGAGGAAGATTAAAACATTCAATTTAAATAACCAGGACCAAACTTGGGTCATGCATGTAGGCACCAGTGCCCTATCATCAAACTGTTAGGAAGTGTATTGATGCCCAGGCACTAATAAACTAGCGCCAAGGCGCTGCACCCAAGCTTCTTGGCTCCACCATCATGGCATTAAGTGCCACTTCTCCTACACGACAAAACTACCTAAACCTCCCATGTAAGCTTATTTTTTCAAGAGCTCCTCCCTGATTGTTATCTGATGATTAAAGGATGATACTTAGGGCTTCCATCTCCCTTTCATTTGTGCTTAATTTAGAGGCATTAAAGTGTAAAAATCATCAGCTTAAGGTAAATTTCACCTCTTAATGCATTTACTTGTTCATCCAAGAAAATTACAGGTTTCGGAAATCTGAGAAGAAGAAGAGAAAGTACTTGAGGAAGAGTTAATTAAGCCCATATTTTGCATATTGAGTGCAACTACATCATTTTTTTTAACTCATTTCATCATAAATTACATATCTTACCTATCATATGAGACCTAAAACTAAAGGAAGCAAAATTAAAAGTTTTTTTGATATGAAGAAATGAATTAGCTCCAAAGCTCAAGAGCGTTATAACGAATTCCTTATATCAAAGAAGCTAATTGTAGAATGGGGTTTCATTAGCCTTGGAGGTGTTGTAGAAAGTATGATTGTGGATCAATATTAAAAGGCTTTTTGCTATAGTACAACTGTAGTTGTAATTTTTTATGATTAGGGAGTTCTGCGCTAACCTCCCTGAAGCCTATGATGATTTGGTTTTCGTGAGGGAAAAGTAGGTGGACATTTCTTCAACAAGCATTAATGCATTATTTTTGTTGGCTTTGACCCTACTGATACTGAGCTTGATGAGATTATGAAGTTTTTAACTAATGGGGAAGAAACTTGGGAGGTGAGGAATGACCACCAGGTCAATTTTTCTTCATCTAAACTTAACGCACCTTCCAAGGCTTGACATTATTTTATCTTTATCGAGTTTCTTCCTTCCACCAATCTTAGAGATGTGACCCATGATAAAGCTGCTATCAATTATTGTATCCATACTACGAAAACCATAAAAATATGCTCTTTTATCTACCATTTTGTTGTTTTTGCTACAAAGGGGGGATCTACTCTAGAGCTAGGACACCCCTCTACTATTTTTGCCCTCTTTCAACATTTTGGTGTTAGATTTATGGAATGAAAGGAGCTACGTCACCCATTGAATCCCATTAGCAAAGCTAAAAGTGAATTTATATGATAAGCATGCTATTTTTTGGCCCGAAGCGAGTTATTCTCAGGTTCCTTCTTCTTCTTCTTCTCGGCCATCTACCTTTTATTCTCCTTCTCGAGCTCATATTAGCAGGACGTTAATGCCAGAGTGATTGAAGATCATAAAGGATGATATCACCATTAACCAGGCCCAATTTTTTGATAATACGGACTATCTGACACATATTAATTGGCAAAATAAATATAAATATGATCATGAAGCATGCTATCATGCTGCTTAAGTGAAAATGTATATAAGAAATCAGAGAATATGATGAGATCATTAAGTGGAGTTTCCAGTGTATCCTCCTTATCAGTTATACTAGTAGAGCAGGCCGATGGAGGAAGATTATGTGGAGGAAGTTGATGCTGGTGAGAATGTGGATTAGAATTTTATTTCTTTAATGTGGATGTACTTGTGTTTCTTTATTTTTCCTGCTGCAATGTTGTTGTATTTTCTTTTTAATTTTCTGATATACTGAATATATTATTATGTGTTTATATGGTGTGGTTGTATTTTATAATAAGTTTATTATTGCTCTTGACTCATGTTAAATTTATCTGTTGTAATATTTTAATTCTTTCTACATGTAGACACATGTTGTAAATTTACTCTCCTCTCATTGGTTATCTTCCAAAGTTTGAAGGTGCACGTACTTGTAATATTTTAATATCTCAAACCCTTAAAATTATCATGAAAGGATGCGTCTCTTGAGCAAATACCCAAATCAAGACACATTTTAAAGAGATCCCAAGGCACCTCTTGGAAAACTATAAAAGAAAGAAGAGAGGACTTAGAAAAGAGGGTAAAGAAAGAAGAGAGGACTTAGAAAAGAGTCCTGAAAATATTGGATCTTGGAAAACTATAAAAGAAAGAAGAGAGGACTTAGAAAAGAGTCCTGAAAAAATTGGTAAGTTCTAGAAAACTATAAAAGAAAGAAGAGAGGACTTAGAAAAGAGTCCTTAAAATATTGGCAAGTTTGAAAGTTCTTTTCTTGGAGTTAGTTCGGAGAGATTGGATGCGTCTCTTGGGAAAATACATCGAATCAAGACACATTTTGAAGAGATCCCAAGGCACCTCTTGGAAAACTATGAAGAAAGAAGAGAGGACTTAGAAAAGAGTCCTGAAAATATTGACAAGTTTTGAAAGAAAGAAGAGAGGACTTAGAAAAGAGTCCTGAAAATATTGGAGAAAACTATAAAAGAAAGAAGAGAGGACTTAGAAAAGAGTCCTGAAAATATTGGCAAGTTTTGAAAGTTTTTATCTGGACAATTAAAGTTCTGAGAGATTTTCAGGAACCACTTTTTATTTACTTTATCATTTTTGTTATTTTGTTTTGAGTGATTGTGAAAGAGGAGATTCAAAGGAACTTCAAGAGTTTGGTGGAGGACTTGAGATAAGTTTTTATCTTTTTATTTTAGATTACTTTTGGTTTTAATCGAGACTTGTTGTTAGTTTGACAATAATTTATTCTTTTAAACTAAAGTGTGGTTTTGTTTTCTCCATGAATTCTGAGTAGTTTTCTTTATCTTTCCTAAAATGATAAGTAATTAAGTTTTGGATAGAAGTTGTGGAGAGTATTGATCTTTAATGTTGGAAGAAGTTGTGATGATTTAAATCCATGCACTTCATTTATTTCTTAATTTGGTTAATCTAGATGTTAAAATTTGTTGTGAGAACATGTAAGAATCGGGCTTGTATTGTCTCAGTCAACAATTGAAAATAGTCACATGTGGTTGTATGAATGAGAATGTAGTTCATATGATTGAGTTCAAATAAATATAAAAATATTCATTGATGGGTGTAGACTTAGAGGACTTTAAAGAGACAGGTTAAAGCCCCAAACTTGGTTAATTGTTTTAGGTTCTAATACAAGAATGTTAGCCCCCAGGTGGAGGGAATCGAGGGAACTCTAGAGTGAGAGCTAGTATCTTCCATGCCAAGCCGGTCTTCAAAACTATTCAAACTTTAAATTAGTTAATGTTCTTTATAGCATCTCTAGTAAGGGTAAAGAATATTTTTTATTTGGCACAACACAATTTGCATACTTTCACAACAGAATTCCTATACTTATTACTGATTCACTATAGATTAACCAATGTTCTTTATAGCATCTCTAGTAAGGGTAAAGAATATTATTGCTCCTATTTGGCCATTTAGCATACTTCCATAACAAATTTTTATATTTATCATTGATTCATGGTAAGGAAGATATATTCTTTATAGCATCTCTAGTAAGGGTAAAAAATATTATTGCTCCTATTTGGCACAACACAATTTGCACACTTCACAACAGAATTCTTATACTTATTGCTAATTCATGATAAGAAGAAAGATATTTTCATATTAAGTATTTTTCTTCTACAAAAACTTTAATTATCTTTTTAAGTTGTTATTATTACATTAAAATATCAAAAATATCAAAAATATTTAAATTTTAAATTCCTGCAAAAATCATTTTTAGTTTAAGTAATTATCTTTTTAAAAATAGAAAAACTTTCTAAAAAGTGCATATTGCATAATCTTCCATGTGGGTTCGATATTCAGATCTTAATCAAAAAGTCCTATATTAAATGATAACGATATGTATACTTGCGTAGTATCCCAATATAAATATATATAAATTAAAAAGTTAAATTCTTATTTTTCTTCAAGGATCAAGTTTTTGGTTTTGTTGTAAAATAAAAAAATATAAGTCAAAAATACCATCAAAACATTGTTATACTGTGCATAAGCATTGAGTATCCAGGTATCAAGTTTTTGGCGCCGTTGTCGAGGATTAAAATCTTCAAGTAGTGGTGTCAACTTCATAAATCCTTACATATACAAAATATCAGGATCAAGATTTTAGCGTCATTACCGGGGATTAAAATCTTCAACAAGTGGTGTCAATTTCTTAAATTATACATATAAAATAATATCGGGATCAACCACCATCTCCATTTCCTCAAAGACTTAGACAACACGAGCTGGATAAACAATTTTCAAAGTTCATGGACGTACTTAAGAAGTTAACGATAAATATTTTTTTCGCTGAAGCTTTAGAACAGATGCCAAGTAATGCAAAATTTATGAAGAAGATATTAAACAAGAAAAGGAAATTTGGGGATTATGAGACAGTTGCACTAAGTGAGGAGTGAAGCGCTATATTTCAGAAAAAGCTTCCAAAGAAACTTAAACTTCCTTCTAGCTTAACAATTCCTTGTGTATTTGGAGAAAGATTATGTGGAAAAGCTTTATGTCATTTAGGATCGAGCATCAATGTGATGCCTCTATTTATATTTAGAAGCTTAGGTTTAGCCGATATTTCTCCCGCTACTGTAACCCTTCAGTTAGTTGATCGATCTATCATTTATCCGAAAGGGGTTATAGAAGATGTGTTTGTTAAAGTGGATGAATTTATCTTTCCTATGGACTTTATTGCATTAGATATGAAGGAAGATAAATAAAATCCAATTATTTTGGGGAGACATCTTCTTATTACAAGACAAGCTATGATAGATGACAAAAAGGAGAGTTGACTATGAATATTAATGACCGGTAAATCACTTTTGATGTGTTAAAGACTATGAAATATCCAGCTGAGAGAAAAGAAGATTGTTTTTGGATAGATGAAATTGATTATCTAAATAAAGACTATTTTCAAAAAAATTTTGAGAGTAAGTTAACAGATGAGATCGAAATGGACTTTCATGATGAGTCTAAAATGTTGTTTTAAAAAAATTGCATATATCTTCAGGAGAGGTGTGAAATGATGGACATTATCGAAAATAATAAACTTTTAATTCCATCTGTTGAAATATCTCATGAACTTAAAATGAATATACCACATACAATTTTAAACCCTAACTATATAGAGAATTCATCTACACCACCAGTCTTTATATCTTCATATTCGACTCAATCACAAGATGAACCTAAATTGAATGATGAAATCAATAAAAGATCTCTTATGAAAGAGTTATTCAAAGTCACTAAATGGCATATTCCGTGGTATACAAATAAAATGAATGAGATTATGATGTTGGGGCAGATTATTAATGTAATTAATAGTTACCCCCCAAAGATTTTATCTAGTGACCCTGAGATACACCCTAAGAAGATGAATGATGAGCAATATAAAGTTATCGAACAAATATTTAGAAGAGAATTTGAAAATATGTTTCAAAAGAGCTTCGATGTGAAAGATGAGGATTAGAAGATTCAAAAACTAATGGAAGAATTTCTTAAGGAATTAGAAAAACTTATTTCATCAATTAAGATAAATATAGAAAAACCACCTCCCTTATTTACTCTGTACCAAGGGGAAGAATTAGAAGATAACTTGAAATAGAAGAGTATTCTAATAGAATTTGATCTAGAATATGAATTATCTAGAGAGAATCTGATCCAAAATTTGGGAGATCTTGAATTATCTTATAGAGATTCATTTCTTATAAATTTTAAGAATGATATTTATATTGAGAAAATTAATAGAAGAATATTGTATCTAGAAGGAAATATAAGGAACAATGTTATGAATCAATCTAAAATGGAATAGCTGAAAGGAAAATTTAAATTTGAGGACTTTATAAGAATCCCTGGATCTGGAAAAGATTCGGCGATTGATCAAGGATTACTTAATTGGAATTTTGATCTAGGTGGAATCATTTGTCGGGCTAGCGACGTTAAATCAAGAGCTTTAAGAGAGGAAACCCATAGTTATCTGTGTGTTTTGATTTAGTGTGCTTGAGAGTTATGATTGTTAGTGTTGTATTGTGTTTGTTTTAGTGTGGATTGATTAGTTTGATTGATGTTTGGTAGATGTTTGGATTGTTAGTGGTTTGATTTGCTTTTTGTGTGTTATGAGGGAAATGATTTCTTAACTTCTTATTATGGTTAGACTTGTATGTTCTCTTGTAGTAGTTGGATTGCCTAATCCACTACAACTCGGGTCTTAATCAGACTTGAGTTTTAGAAGAGAGTGAAAGTTCCATCTCAATTTTGTTACTTCCTTTCACTAACTTTGTTTTCATTTGATAAGAGTAGCTAACTTATTTAATGAGTAACATGTGGATGATTTTACACTATCCTTATAATTACTAGAGGTGCTTAATTAATGGGATATGACAACACCTGAGGTTGGTGTTCGCGACCCATTGTATTAGGGATAATCTTATCTTTGGGATTAAAATCTATAAAATCATTTATAAGTACTCAATATATATGTGTAGTGATTCTGTTAGAAATTGGAAGTAAGTTAGTGAGATGCGATGAGATGGAGTAAGAATTGACCTCATTTATCTTGTTTATGGGTTTGTGTTTGTATTATAATAATATATAAAACGTGAAGAACATTTTTATATTGCTATGTTGATACCTGTTATGCTACTTAGACTTTTGTTTAATTAATTTCATTCTGACATGTTTATTTTAGATTTACTTTCTAATACATGTTTTCTATCCTGATAAATAATTGTAGATATTTTTTATAGACATTTATGGTAGATAAAATTTCTGAATTATTTTTCTTCCTACTTATATATTTTGTACTAAATGCTATACACTTTAAAAAATCAAGTTTAGGGGTAGGAAGAAAAATAAAATTTTAAATTGAGTATACTTCCTTTTAGTTTAATGTTATTGCAAGCATGTTTTAGGCTAGATTTACTTTCCCCTGCAGTCATTCTATCATGTTTATGCCTGTATATGAATTTTATAGGTGACCAAAGAAAAATATGTTGAAATTTTCATACCTATTTTACACTATTTTTGATGATATTGCACTTTAAAGAAGGGTAGTTTTGATGTTTTGTTGCAGGTATGATTAATTATGGTCATTGGAGCAAAAAGATGCAAAAATGATCCAATTTGGAGCAAAAACGAGCAAGAAATGAAATTTTGTCCTGTCTCTTTTTGATAAGTCTTTTGATGTTTAATCTCTTTTACACTTCTTGCATATTTTTGAATGAGATTATACTTTAAAGAAAGGTTTTTTTTTTATGCTTATTTTGTAGGGCTATCTGTTAGGAACACAACGCAATTGAAATGGGGCAAACCGGAGCAAAAACGAAGCCAAACGGAGCGAAACGGTGGAGCTGCATAGTTTGCTCGCCGACGGCGCCAAAATGACACCGACGGCGAGATTTACTCGAGAAGACCAAAAAATGACAGAAAAGCTTGTCGACGGCGCCCAGGACGACTATGGACCAACTTTTGGCGGTTATGGGCCGAAATTCAATGTATTTGGACGCTTCTTGAAAGGGTTCTTGTGGCAACTCTTCAAACTTCATCTCTACACTTTAAAATAACAAATTTAGGTTAGAAAAAAGGGTTTTTTCTGAGAGGAATGTTAGGAAAAGTGTGGAGAAATTTAAGGTTTTTAATATAAGAGTAGAAATATAGATTTCTACCCTTTTGGAGAGATTGTAGAGGGGATTTTGAGAGAATTTGTAAGGAGATGTTCTAGCATTGCATGAATCGACGGGAGACTTCGTAGGAGAGATTTTTTTCTTTCTTTCAGAGGGAAAAAGCTAAGTATTGTGTTCTTCATTATCTTACGGTTTTTTAAACACTTATCTAGTGGATTTGCTTTGGTTAAATAAAGTTTTTCGTTGTGTTTTCTTCGTGTTTTGTGATGTGTTTCTCTTACTCTCTCTTCTTGTTTGGAAATAATGGTATGAGAAGATTATGTCGTTGTTTTCATTGTACTTTTTTTTTGTAATGAGTAGAATTCATGTTGCGATTTTGTGATGCTTGTTAGAAGCGGATTTAATTATCAATGTGATGGTTTTTACTTCCACTTATTTTTGTTTTCATTTTACTTTTCTTTTGTAATGAGTAGAATTCATGTTTAGGATTTTGTGATGCTTATTGTTTTCATTTTACTTTTCTTTTTTAATGAGTAGAATTCATGTTTAGGATTTTGTGATGCATGTTAGAAGTGAGTTTAATTATCAATGTGAAGGTTTTTACTTGCACTTTTATTTACATTACAATAAAGGTCTGTTGTAGTGTTAAAATTCATTGTAATTGCATTAAGTCCCGAGAGAGCTGTGTAATTCTCAACAAAGTAGAATCACATTCAGATTTCATGGAATAAATAGAAAAATATACTTTGATGGGCGTAGAATTGGAGATTTTAGGGTGATAGATTAAAATCCCCAATTCAGTCCTATTGTTTGACTACTGAAGCGGAGTTGTTAGCCCTCAGGCAAGGGGAACGTAGGAGCTCCAAAGTGAGAGCCGGTATCCTTCCAGCCTAGCCACAAANAATAGTAGTAGATTAGAATTTGATTAAGGACCTCTTGTCTCGCTTCCCTGTGGGATTGATAAACGGGACTCCACTAGAACCCTGTATTACTTGAGCGATACGTATACTTGCGTTTGAAATTGTGACTTTACAAAATCATTATAAAATAATAACTTTGGGTTCATAAATTTTTGAATATTAAAATTTGCATCAAGTTTTTGGCGTCATTACCGAAGGTTTAAATCTTATAGTAGTTGTATCAAATTCTTGTATTTTTAGGTATATAAAAAGTCGTTGTCAATAGGATGTTGTAGTAGTAAGTAGATTCAACTTTTACTTTTTCTTCGCGCTACATTTTATGAAATTGATTGCAAAATATTTAAAAATTGAAATTTGGGGGGAAGAAAATTTTCTTTAAAAGAATGAAACTAAATTTTATTTGTCTTCAATTAGCTATATTTTAAAAATTTAGGTATTAGAGGCTAACTTTTGACAACTATATTTGTGTTTCTAAATATATAGTAGACTTAAGTAAAAGTTTTCAATAATGAAAGTTGATTCTAGAGTTAGTATTTGGTATGAAAGAATAATACTATGCTTTTTCTATTTAAAGTAAATCAAATTATATTTTTGAAGTATTAAGAATCTTAGAGTTTCATGTAAGAAGAAAAGAATGAGGCTTTATGAAAAATATTCAAAGCTAATATGTATTTAAAATTGAAGGAATGTGAAACATTTTCTACTTTAAGAAGAGAATAGTGAAGTTCAAAATTATTAAAGGTTATCCAGATATAGTAATCCTCACCTGAAAAAGAAGAAAAAAAAGGATTAAAAATGATCCTAAAAAAAAAATAAAAGAAAAGTATGTGAGGAGATGCTTGAGGAGATGCCTAATAAAAAATTGGCTTCATTTGAATCAACTTGAGGAAGAAGGCTTTATTACTTTTTTTAAAACTTGTATTTGAGTATTAGTATCCTTACTAATAAAGTTATTTTTCATATGGATATTCTAAGTGGTTTTAATATGACAAATTACAATTCTTCTTGAAATGAATAGAGAATCAGAAATCTTAGACTTGACTACTAGATGCTCTTACACTTTTAGTTTTAACTTATGTTGTTAAAAATTTTTCTTAAGTTATGCTATTATATTTAGTAGACCAAATTATAGAAATTTAGAAGTTAAACTCTTTACCAGTAGTCATAACTTTTATGTAGTAAATGTGTTACTTGAGTATAAGTAACAGTTAGGTTCGAGGGATTTTGATTTGCCTAAAAAATGTTCAATTTTTCATATGCTTTTAATGTCTATATTTGGTGGTTTTCAATTACATTGCACTTTAAGGAAAGATATCTTGTATATTTTTGGTTTCAGGTACAAAAAATGAATTTTTGGAGAAAAAGAAGCAAAAACGGTGCAATTTGGAGAAAAAACGGCAAGAAAGAAAATTTTGTCCTGACACATTTTGATATGTCTTTCTATGTTTAATCTCTTTTACACTTCTCACACATTTTTGAATGAAAGTACACTTTAAATGAAGGTTACTTTTATGCTTATTTTGTATTTCTATCTGTTAGGAACACAACACAACTGAAATGGGGCGAAACGGAACTAAAACGGAGCCAAACGAAGCAAAATGGTGGAGCTGCACAGGGTGAGTGCCGACGGCGCCATAACCAGCGCCAACAACACTAGAGTGCAGAAAATGATGCCTAAATGGTGCCGACAGTGTTCAAGACGGTTTGGATGCGATTCTGGGCAAATTTCTAGAAGATTCAATGTATTTGGATGCTTTTTGGAAGGTTGCTTGAGGCATCTCTTGAGAAATTCATCCCTACACTATAATAGAGTGTTTTATGTCAGAAAAGGTAATGTGTGTGAGTGGAAAAATGAGGAGAATGTTTAGAGATCTTAGAATATGAGTATAAAATTAGATTTCTATCTTTTTGGAGGGATTGATGAGGGGATTTTGAGAAAATATGTAAGGGAACGTTCTAGTATTGCATGAATCAGCTGGAGACTCTGTGGGAGAGATTTTCATCTTTCTTTCAAGAGGAAAAAGCTAAGTATTGTGTTATTCATTATCTTGTAATTTTGTAAACACTTATCTAGTGAATTTTCTTTGATTTAATGAAGTTTTTCGTTGTGTTTTCTTCGTGCTTTGTGATGTGTTTCTCTTACTCTTTCTTCTTTTTTGGAAATAGTGACATGAGAAGATTATGTCGTTATTTTCCTTTTAATTTTCTTTTGCGATGAGTAGGATTCATGTTTTTGATATTGGGATGCATGCTAGAATAAGTTTTAATTATAAATTGTGATGGTTTTTCAATTCCGCTCTTAATTTACTTTTCGGTCTAGCCAATTGAATTGTTAAAATATGTTGTGAAGCATATGATCCGGGAAATAGAGTATGAGTTCTACAACAAAGTAAGAATCACATTTAAGTCCATGAAAGAGTATTTCATTCATGGGATTAAGTGCAAATAAATAGGGAAATATACTTTGTTGGGTGTAGAATTAGATATTTCTAGGGTGACAGACTAAAAAACCCCAATTCAATCTTAGTGTTTAAAAACTAAAGTGAGAGTTAGCCTTCAGGGGAAGGGAAGTGAGAGCTCTGGAGTGGGAGTCAGTATCCTCCTAGCCTAGCCACAAATTTAGGGATTAAATTTAAGATTAACCAATGATTTTTTATAACACTGAATCATAGTAGAAAATTAAAATTGCTTCTATTTGGCACATCGATATTTAATATATCTTCTTCCTTTACATTATCCAATTTGCTACATAAGAAAAGTAGTTTTTAACATCTTAAAATTCTTCAAACCAACTCATCCAGAAATGATTATCTTTAGAATTAATATTTACATTAGGAATAGTTATTATTCTTACATTTAACATTCTCATTTAGGAGTAGTTGCTAGATAAAACATCATTTTAATCGACATTCCAAACTAATGACTAATAGTAGTAAATTGGAATTTGACTAAGGACATTTTTCCTTGCTTCCTCATGGGATTGATAATCGGAGATTAATCGGAAAGTCTTATATTACTTGAAGCGATACGTGCACTTGCGTAGAACCCATAGTGTGTGAACTATTTTCTATATTTTATAACATTTCAATTTTGCATTTTAGCCACTAAATATAAATTGGGTCAAGTTTTGGTCAACTTTTGAAAGCTAAATTAGAGGGTAATTACGGGTCAAGTCAAGTTTTTGTCACCATCTCAGGGGAATTAAATTGACATAAAACACACACAAAAATAACACACGCTAGGGGCACATTGACCAAAGGAAAATATATTGAGATTTTCATAACTATTCTATACTATTTTTGATGATATTGCACTTAAAAAACATGTATTTTTGATGTTTTATTGCAGGAAAAATGAATTAGGTCATTGGAGCAAAAAGATGCAAAAAGGAGCAAATTTGGAGCGAAAATGTTCAAAATGTGTAGAATTGAACTAGGGCGCCAACGACATCCTTGACCCCGCCGACGACGAGATTTTCCCGAGACTCCAAAATTAATTCATTAAGAAGGTCCGCCGACGGCGCCCTCGAGGCCGCAGACGGTGAGCTCGGCGGTTATGCCCAATCAGGCTTTGGATAAGGCCAAATTTTAAAGGAATCGTTAGACAACTCTTGGAAAAGCTCATCCACAACTTTACAAGACTATTTTGGCAAAAAAATTGAAGTAGGAAAAGGAAGTGGAAGGGAGCCTGGAAGTGTGAAACAAGTGTAGAGAGTCTAAATTGTGAGGAATTCTTTGAGAGATTGTAAGAGTGGAGGGAAAGTGAGAGATTTCTTCATCCTTGTTACTTCGAAGAGGAATTTTGTATGTTGTAAAGAAAGGAAGAGATTCAAGGAACTTCGAGGAGTGTTCTTGGGGAGAAATTAGAGCTAAGTTATTTACTTGTTGTAGTTTGTATGACTTTAATTTTATATATGAATTTTGAGTTTTATTGTGTTTTTCCCATGAGATCTGAGTAGTTTTCTCTGTTTTTCTTCTTGTCTCGAGATTTGTGAAATAATGATTTGAATTGGTGAAGCCATAAAAATGTTTAAGAAATTGTGGTGATCTTTTCACTTTGATCTTAATTTACTTTCAATCTGGCCAATTGATTTGTTAAAATATTTTGAGTTTTACAACTAAAGTGAAGATTACATCCAAGATTCAAGGAGGTCAAAGCCCTTGGAAGTTGGGTGCAAATAAATAACGAAATAATATTATCGGGCATAAAATTAGAGATTTTAGAGTGACAGACTAAAATTCCTAATTCGGTCCTATCGTTTGGGTGCTGAAGTGTAGATGTTAGCCCTCAGGCGAGGGGCACGTGGGAGCTCCGAAGTGAGAGCTGGTATCCTCCCAACCTAGCTGCAAATTCAGTAAACAAGCGTAGGATTAGTCAATGTTCTTTATGCCATGACCAAAGGGTAAAGAATATATATGCTCCTATTTTGCACAATATAATTGAACCAATTCACTTTATCAATTCACTATAATTCTTGATAAGAAGAAGGATGCTTTCTTATATATTGAATATCACATTTAAACCCTCATTAGTATTATTTGTTATTTAATAGTTATTAAAGTTATATATTTATTGCAATTGCCTATTAGTGACAGATAAACAAATTAAACTTCGTTGTTATGATTAAAGTATTGCTTTTTCTAAAATCTTAATTCGTAATTCTAAACCAATCCCTGTGGGATCGATATCTAGGACTCCATTAGAGCCCTATATTACTTGAGCGATACGTATAATTGTGTTGACAAATTTGACTTTAACATTATTGAATATTATATATATATACATCTTTATTAAATCAAACATATTAAGTGTGACTTTACACTCTATTAGAGCCCTATATTACTTGAGTGATACGTATACTTGCGTTGATAAGTGTGACTTTACAATTATTAAATATTTTATACATCCATCTTTATCGAATCTATACGTTGATAAGTGTGACTTTACAATTATTGAATATTTATTAAGTCCATATTTATCTTGTATTTTTAATTTGACTTTAACATTATTGAATATTATATCTATACATCTTTATAATCATATATATATATATATGATTTTGCACAATTGTTGAATATTTATTACGTCAATATTTATCTTATATTTTTAAGCATATATAAAGTCCCGGTCACACATCAATAGATGTGGCCAATCCTCTTCGTTGGTTAGACATGTCACAAAAGCTGAGGTAAAAAGGCTGACATCATATTATTTCCTATTATTCGCAATGACCACTGGATACTGTTGGTTGTGGAGTTGAGAAATAGAAAATGGAAATTATACGATTCATTACCCAATAAGATGCATAAATCTATGTGCTAATACGTTGTAAGTATTCTTGATAGAATATCTCATTCTTATTCAGCTATCTCAATGCACTAATCACTGCCACATGAAAATTTGTCAGATCAAATTGTTCGTAAGAGATTGCGAAAAGGAGTTCAGTGCCAAGCTAGCCAAATGGTCACTATCAGTCATAAGTGGAGTCCCTGTATAGAATAATAACATTGATTGTGGCATATTTGTATGCAAGTTTATGGAAAAGTTTGTTAAAGTCCACCAAAGTGACTGGAGCGAAGAAGGAGATTGGCAGGCGGATATGCCGAAATTTAGGTCAGAGCTTGCCCATGATCTCTATTTATTGACTATGTCTCTTAAGTGAACAAAATTCTTATGTATATGTGTGTGTCTATGTGATATATTATTTATTTATAGAGTGTACACTTGTATTGGAGACCACAGTTGTTGTAACCTAAACATTAGTGCTGGAATTTTGATCAGGTTGGAGCATTTCTAATCGGAATTGGTACACTAACTGATTCAATGAAGTTCCAATGTTACTTGGCTCGAACGACACTTATGATTCTTAAAGTCTATAGATTTCATGAGTTTGGCATTATTCTAATTTGATTTGCTTCCTTTTAAGTAAGAATGATTATACTTTTATTTATGTTTTCAGCAATAATAATTGAATTTTGTAACAAGTAAATTTACTTGAACAAAATTATGTGGCACTACTCAACTGAAAACTCTCATGTTTTAAGTCATTTTCATTAAGTATTAATTTATATAAATACAATTTTCATTAACCTTTAAATTTTAGTTCAGCAAGACTTGACCCGTAACTTAGAAAACTGATCCAAATTGATTTGTATTTTATGAAAACTTTTTTTGATTCAAACTTATTTAGATATTTCATAAAATTGTATTTATTTAAAGCAAACTTTTTATGTAATATTCCAATAATGCTTCAATATGACGACGGAATATTCCAATCCGATTGCGGCATTATCTATTTTCTCCTGTAATAAAGCTGGAATGAAACCACAAAATTTTCCAATCCAACCGCGCACCAAGATACTACCGCAATCACACTGGGGAATATTCCCTTAGCACTGCTGAATAGACTAATAATATCAGAAAACAACTACAATTTCACCAGAATTAATATCACAATAATACCAGAATATTGCCACAATACTGTCAGAATAAAACCAAACACTGCGGGAACAAATTTACAAAATTTTAAAAATTTTAAGATTATTAATATAATTTGATTATCCAATACATCAATTTAAAGGAGTTTAAAGATTGATATCTCATATATTACTACGATTGATAAATTTGTATGCACCAAAACATAACAAAATTAATTGTAGATTTTGAGATTGTTCATGTCGACGACTATGTGTTATGCTACACTCAGAGTTCAGCAATGGACTGTATGAACATGTCGGTGTAAGTTTCGTGATGACTGGGGTGTAAAATATTTCCATTTTTTAAGAGAACCATCATGTCAACACTCAAGCACATATTTTATTTAAAATAATGTGTAAATGCATGGAATTTCAAAAACATACCTGGCTGAGGCTGTCCGATATTGCAGACAAATTTGTCTCACATAGGATAAGTGATTCTTGACTTGTTGGAGCTTCTTGCACCTTTCCTATATTCAAATGGTTTAAGTTAGAGTAATGTAGATACACGTTCAAATGGTTTAACAATTTTTTAATGTAGACATACATACTTTTTTACTCTCTTCTTTTTTCTCTCAGTACCCTTTTAACCTAGTATTGGAGATTCCTTTTGGCCTTATCTTCCTCGGGTCATTTAAATTGCACTCTATATTTGAAAATTTCTTCTTTTTATTCTTATTCTTTGCTTGGGGTTCTTTCCCAACTAATATGACATCAAAATTTATCAATAATTGTTTAAATGATTCCAACATATGTTGTTGCTCAATTATTTTAATTTCTTGTGCTCTATTAATAAGTTGGCAGGCAAACTTCTGAGCGTGCGTACAAAATAAAAAACCACTTGAAGATCCATCAGACAGTTGGGACTCCTTAAGATGTTTGTATCCAACACTATTATAGATGTCCCTCTTCACATGCACAAATCATCGCAATAAGAAATATTTGTCAGAAATCTTTGCTCTATTTATGAAATTAAGAACACGTAAACAGTGAGCACACAATACCCTTCATCTCAATTTTTTTGCAGCTGCATGTGATATCACAACTAATCTTGTCAAAATTAACAATTTATGGTTTGTTTCTCCACAGCTTATCCAAATTCTTTACGTAATATTCAGAATCACTTTCTACGGAGATTTTGACGACTAGTCCATATGACCCATGCAATAATTATCCCTCAAACATTGAGTAGAGCTTCCTAGTAAGCTTGCCTCATCACCGGACTGCTTTTAACCACATGTGTAATAACAGACTGAGCACTTTT
This sequence comes from Phalaenopsis hybrid cultivar, assembly GCA_002079205.1. NCBI lineage: Eukaryota > Viridiplantae > Streptophyta > Magnoliopsida > Asparagales > Orchidaceae > Phalaenopsis > Phalaenopsis hybrid cultivar. Next base: position 326,300 of record JXCR01146695.1, read on the forward strand.
GAAGTCTTCATCCTTCTCATTTCTTCTCCATGATTTCATAACATTTTCAAGGCCTAGAAAACATTCAGTGAGGGAGCTTGTGGGCTTGCATACACCATGACATATATTATCTGTGTACTCGCTTCTTTGTGTATATATGATCCCCATTCCAAATATGTCTTTATTGAATGTTGTGGACCAGCTATGCCTTATATTTTACAAATCATCTAACCACACGTTGCAGTGTATGTTTCCTTGTTGAATCATTAGGGACCAAGTCTCTTCGAACTCATCCTCGGAGTCACACCTGCTCATGCATTTATAAAAGAGATTGCTAACACTCTTGATGACAATACCTCAATACACCTTTGATGGAAGTTTCTTGTAAATATGCCACTGACATAATCTATGTCATGTTTGTGGGAGACAATCTTGGATAGCTCTTGTCATCGCTTGATCATGATCAGTAAAAATTGTAATTGGATGCTTGTCATCCATTACTCAAAAGAATGCTTTAAATAACCACTTAAAAGAATCAATCATATTGTTTGACAAAGACCCAATTCCAAAGAGACATTTTGCCAATGGTGGTTAACCCCCATAAAATGAGCACAACATATATTATACTTATTCAGTCTGTAGCTTGAATAAAAAATTATGACATTACCAAAACTGTCATAATCAAGCCTGAATAAGTCATCACTAAAAAAAAAACTCGTTACTCTGCCATCATCGTCAGTTTGGAAGTCCCAAGCAAACATGCTATCCTCAACTTGCCTTTCCATGAATATTTATAATAGAGAATTAGCATCTCCATGTTCAATTCTATCTCTTCTATCTCTTTGAAAAAAATTATATACATCCCTCTTTGTACATTCTATATTCTCTACTTCTCCAACCTCTGTAGAAATAAAGTTAAATACATATGTTGTTCAAATCCTTGATCCTGTCATGGACCTCAACACATCTACATTTATCTCATTTATCTTTCTACTGGAATGCAAAAGATGTTTTTCCCTAGTTTCCTCCAAAGGGTGGTTATGACTTTCAACAAATTTCTTAACTGTCCAATTGTCCTCAACTTCAATAACATATCAAACCATGACTTGACAACCAGTTCTTGTGTTTGCTTTTATGTACTTCGTTGTATTGGTTATCTTTAAATCTCTCTTGTGGCCAAATTTTCCACATAAATAGTCCTTTGACTCAATTTTCTTTGAGTTTGGCCAAAAACTGCTATGGTCCTTTCGGACAGTGAAACCAATATAGTGTGCATAGGCACAATAGTTATCATATGCTTCTTGTTCATTGTGGAAAATGGTGTGAAGAAAATTCTCCACAATTGAATCATTGTGGACAACGGTCTCATTAACCTGCAAATTTGCATAGTATTATATCTCAGTAAAACATAATATTCCAACAATAATTTCATAACACTATAAAAACATCTAAAATCGCGCAAATTTTAGCACTAAACTACACCACCAACACAATAGTAAACACCAACATGACATGGCAACACCAACAAAGTAGGTATAACTCCATCTAAGCAACTAAATAACCCTCCAATAAACCAGAATAACATATCAATAACACTATGTTTTACAACTTCTTTTGAATACTAAAAAAGCAAAGAAAGAAACAACATAATTATACCACAATAAAACGGGAATAACATTGTCCTTAAGAACTTCTGTCTAGAAATTAAGAAAGGACACAAAATAATACAATAATACCATGAATAACACTGTCATTGAGAACTTTCTACTAGAAATATAGAAATGACATATAAAACTACAATAACACCACAATAATACTAGAATAACACATCAGTATTATTGCGTTTGAGAACTTTCTAGAAATATATAACGAACAAATAATACTACAAAAATATCACAATAACCACACCAAAATAACAAAATAACACATGAATAACACAATT
>JXCR01146695.1:330779-352056 GCA_002079205.1 Phalaenopsis hybrid cultivar
ATAGGGATTGATGGCCGATGTGATTGAAGAAAAATAACAAATAGAAAAGAAATTTTTTGCTTGGTATTTAATGCTATTTTAGAGATCTTTTAGTTCTTAGTGACCGTCAACCCATAGATAAATGGGTTCCTTCGGAGTTAGTCCTCTTTAATACAAGTTGTGATCCTCAAACGAGCACATGAGAATCCCATCATAATCTACGTTCAGAAAAAAGAAAAGAAAAGACAAATTGCAGTCGGCCAGATCATTTGTTGACTATGATTGAACTAAAAATCTTGATCAACTATGAATGTAATACTAAAATATGGACATGCTTAAATTTTAGAGTTTATGGTGAAACTCCAACAGTTACACTAGAAGGCACCTTGATGTTAAAGGTTTTTTGCTTTAATATTTTAAAGATATTTCACTATCTCGCCTAGTTTATTCAATTGATTTCCACATTAGCAGAATTGCACATAACCTTGAATTATCTATCCGAAAAATTAGATTTTAAAGATGACGCCAATAGATTCAAGATACAACTTCCAACGTATAACACGTTGTGCCAAAGGTTTCAAGAACAAACTTCTATAGCATAGAACTTTGTCTTTGTTGACACCTTGCTTCTATGTTCTGGTTTATGTATTGCTCTAACTCTACTTTTCACCCCGAACTCTCCTCCATCAAGATATTCTTCACTTTAGTTTAAAAAATTTAACGACTCTGTTCTCTTAGTATAACTTCTGAGGAGGCGCCTCATGTTTAATAGTTTTGATTCATTGTAAAGTGGTTTCATAATAGGTGATTGTTGCTACTCAATGATTTCAGTAGTTCAGAAACTTAACTAGATCTTTAAGCCCAGCACTTGAAAGAAAGTACAAGTTTGCATGCTGCATATCCTTTAGTTCCTGGAAGGACCATCCAACTTTGTTTAGTATTTAAGAATCACGTTTCAAGTATGTTTTGATGTATTCAAAGATGCATGTGGTTTCCGTTTTCATTTTTTGTGTAGTGATTTCTGTTGAATATTAATGAAACTTGAAATCTGGTAGTTCCATAGCTTGACTATTGTATTTTAGTATGCAAACTACTCCTGTTTTATATGAATATATCATCAAACATATCTTGTATTCTATCTTATATTTTATTCATATAGCATTTTTAGTTCTTTTTACAATTTTGTTATTGAATTGGGTAGTAATTTATTTCAGCCATATTTTTGCTTTTACTACTGGCATGAATCAGGCTAAGATCCAGAAACTTTTGGAGAAAACTAGAAAGAAGAGTAGAAAGGAGAAGGCAAAGGAAGGCATAGAAGATGATAACTTAACTAAAGAGCAAGAATATCTGAGGAAAAAGGTTACAAATTTGATTAAAAGGCAAAAACTGCCCTTAGTAAGGAAGATAGCTAAGGAACAGGACAGCTCTAGGCCTTGGGGCCTGGATCTTCAGGCCAAGGTCTACTTCCAGATCCGACCTCCAGCTTTTCAATTTTGTCTGCCCTTTTTCTACCAGGCTTCTCTATTGTTTTTAAACATTACCTTAGCTTTGGGTTTTATATTTGATCTAATTTAGGTGGGAAGTAGATTGGTCCAATTGCTTATAGAGACGGCTTACATACAACCTCCTGCTACTCAATCACCTGATGGACATACAGATGTTCGTCCTGCATTTAGACACTCGCTTAAAAATTTCAGAAGGGAGCAAAAGTAAATATTATTAGCATGCTACGTTCCGCGTAATATTTTTTTGCTCTTGATTTTCTATGACGCATTATTCATTCTTTATGGAATTTTAGGAAGTTATGTAGAAGATATGGGGTTATTGAATGTGATCCATTAATTCATCAAGGACTTGACAGAACTGTAAGTGCATTTTCATCGTTGATTGCACTACTCTCATCTCAATCTCCCACTTTGTTTTCCTTAGTAAGAATCATATAGTTCCCTTTATGTTGGGATGCTTTTTTAGTGTGTTTTTTCTACAGGCAAGACACATGGTGATCCCTTATTTGCCAATGCTGGTTCCTCCAGTAATTTGGTCAGGGTACGCATTTCAGTCTTCGTAACTTATTTAAGCCCTTCTGAATTCAATGATAAATTTTTTGTACTATAAAATGTAAATTCTCAGAACTTACAGTTGCAGTGCTTTCATTAGTAGATGATTGGATACTTTTCATGCTTTAATTTGATTGTTTTGTTTTCTGTGCTATAATGCTTTGCATGATGAATGCAGTGTTACTTGCAAGCTGGGGGCTATTAAATGAACCTNGGGCTTAATTTGAAAAAAATTAAAGTTTGGGTTTATAAGTAAATGGATAAGAATTTGGTTCTATGTATGTTAATTTCAGTAAATTAAATTAGAACCCATTTAAATTGATGCAAGAATTCCCCACTTTATATGGAACATTCACCTCATTTTAGGAAGAAAAATCAAAGCAATTCATTTTCTTCCAACCACATGGGATGGGCAAGGTTCATCAAAAAAATTGTAACTTTGGAAAGATGCAATGCGACGTATCTTCATAATATCTCTGTTTAATATTTCTTCCATATTATTTCAAAAATTAAAATTAATCGTTGATATATATAGTGTCAGCCAAGCATGGAGGGAATTTGATTTTGGAGGCAGTTTTTTATAGGAAATAGGAAAGCATCAGTATTAGGGTCAGCCAAGCATGGTGCAGTAAAATAAGGGAAGAGAATTAAACCCATGAGACGAGTTCAAATACATAATTTGAGAGGCGAAAATAATTTTGAATGGATGAATAACTTGGCTATGAAAGCGTGAATTAAAGTAATTCTAGTTCAGGCTATGAATGACATACATTGAGATATTTATAGTCAATATTTTATATAACCAAATTTTCCCTCTTTTTTTCATCTTTATGTCATAATGTTAAATATATCATGGCATTATCATTTAATATGATAAATTAGTGATGAATGAGACAAATTATATTTGTGTTTGACGTTGAGTGTTCTAAGTATGGTTATGTGGTAGCTTTCTTCTTTGGAGAATTTGTTGATTCATCTTTAAAAGAATTATTGAAACCATTTTCTTACTTTGACACTTGAAAAAGAGTACTTCTTGAAAGAATGGAAAATTGATGTAAAGTTGTGACATGTAATTAAGTATTTTGGAATACCTGCACCAAATTATCATATTGAAATTGAAAATATTATATTATTTATTTAAAGTCATCATATTGTTGTCATGATCATAAATTATTAATGCATAATTATTGTTATTTATTATCCCTATATTATTAAATTATTCATAGATTTAACTTTTTCTCGAGAGATTGATGAGAGATTTTGAGAGATATGTGTAAAGAAATGTGCGAGCATTGTGTGGATGGACGAAAACTTTGTTGGAGAGATTTACATCTTTCTTTTAGAGGCAAAAACTAAGTATTGTGTTATTCATTATCTTATAATTATGTAAACACTTTCTAGTGGGTTTGCTTTGATCTAGTGAAGTTCTCTGTCGTGTTTGATTCATGCTTCTTAAGTAGTTTTCTTTCGTCCTTTCTTTTGATATAAAGTAGTGACATGAGTAGGAAAATTTGTTTTAAGATAAAACAACTTTTATTTCCATGTGATGAGTAATATCTCATTTGCTTTATTGACATAATTTAAGTGAGAATATGTTATGTTAATATATGTTGTAAGTGAAACTACGACTCAGAAAAGCATTGATCTCGCAACTTGAGTGCACTTGCATTATCTGGTTGGTTATGATGAAGTTGTTTAGGCGGCAATGTAATTTTTAAGGAAAATTCATGATATGTTTCTATTAAAAGCTTATATGTGACAATTAGTTATGTAAAACAAATAGAATACTAAGCATACCTAAGACTCAGGAAAGGGTAGGCAGACATATGTTTTTTGTTGGCACATAATTATTACATAATTCTATCAATTTTTTATTGCTTATGTCATTATCTTCATTTTACTTTCCTTTTGCAATGAATTGGACGCATGTTTAAGAATTTATATTTGCCTATAAATTCTCTTATTTTATAAATGTGATGATATTTTCACTAGTTCTTAATTTACTTTGCAAATTAGTCATTTGTAATGTTAAAATCCATTGTGAAACATAATGACCCGGGAGGTCTATGATTTCACCCAACTAGTGAATATCATACTAAATCTTGGATGGAGGAGAGCACACTAGAGTGACATGCTAGAACATTTATCAATTTAGTCATTAGTTTGGAAGCTATGGCCTGGTTGGTCCTAATAGAGAGAGCACACTGGGTAATCTGGATATGAAAGGCTAGAATCTACTCAGCACAACCATATCAATCAGGAAATTAACTTTAAATTAGCTAATGTTCTTTATGCACTTGGGAGAGGGAAAGGAATATGTATGCTCTCCTATTTGTTACTGACCACATTAAATCACAAGCATTTCATTCATATGCATCATCTAGGTTGTCGCACGTGAAATGTAGTTTTTAACATTTCAAAATTTACCAAACCAATTACTCTAGTTAGGTCTATCTTTAGATTTAGGCTTGTATTTATGAGTTGTTATTAGAAAAGTAACATTAATTGTCATTCCAAACTTAAGTCTGACGATAGTATACTATAATTAACATGAGGGATTTTTACCTTGCTTCCCTGTGGGATTGACACTCTAGTCTTTAAAAAAATCCTATACTACTTGTAACGATACGTACGTTTGCGTAGTAACTCTAGTTTATGAAATATCAATTAAATTTTAAACTTTATAACATATTTGTTTTGTATACTAGCTGTCATAATTAAACTGGGAAAAGTTTTTGCCCTAGAATTTAATATCTGCATACATGCAGGTCGGATCAACTATTTAGTGTCGTCTCTAGAGTTTGAAATTGAAATAATTACACATAAATGTATGTGCACATTCTAGGGGGCATCAATAAATGTTAGAGAGGAGACAATATTTCTAAGCGACATCAAAAGCTTCTACATTTTAGTTTGAAGATTGAGATTTTTTTTATGTTTGGAGTTCGGATTTTATGGTCACTTCGTACCATCTTTAGGTAATTTATATATTTTGATAGTTGTGGACTATGTCTCAAAATGGATTGAAGTAATAGCAGATGCTCAAAGTGTGGCTAAATTCTTTAAGAATAATATCTTCAGTAGATTTGGTATGACTAGAATGATCATTAGTAATGGGGGAAGCCACTTGAGACAATAGTCACTAAGTATGAAATTAAGCACATGATAACCACAACTTATCATCCTCAAACGAGTGGTTAGTAGAGGTATATAATAGGGAAATTAGAAGGATTTTAGAGAAAACTATCAATCATAGTAGGAATGATTGGTCTACGATATTAGATGAGCATTATGGGCTTATAGAACTACTTACAAAACTTCTATAGGAATATCTTTATATAGGCTCATATTTGGCAAAACATGTCATTTACCAGTGGAATTAGAACCTAAAGCATATTAGGCTGTTAAGGAATTCAATTACAATATGAAAGAAGCTGGTGAGAAGAAATTATTGGAGTTAAATGAACTCGAAAAAATTAGACAAGAATTTTATGAAAATGCAAAAATTTTATAAACATAAAATAAAAAAGTTGCATGATCAAAAGATTCTTAGGATATATTTTGAGCCTGGATGGGAGATTTTACTATATAATACATGATTGAAACTATTTTTTAGAAAACTTAAGTCCAAGAGGTTTAGGTTATTTACTGTTATTAAAGTGTTTCCATTTGATGTCATTGATATTAAATATTATGAAAACTGTAGGGTATTCAAAGTGAATGGACAAAAACGTAAACCTTACCTTGGTGGTGATTGACCTGTAATTAATGAGTTTTTAATATTGGGTCAACTTGGGTAAATTCTGGATTTGTCGGACTAACAACGTTAAATCAAGCGCTTTTTAGGAGGGAAACCAAGTTTGTTTTTGTATTTAGTTTGCTATTTTATTGTTTGTTGTGATGGGAATTGTTTGTAATTTTGTGTTGAAGTTTATAATTGTGATTGGATTACTTTATTTTTAGTGTGGTTTTAGAGCAGTAATTCTCGAGTCTTCTCATTGTGACTAAACTTATGTATGTAACCAAGGACTAGTAGGATCAACAAAATCCTCTACGTCTAAGTTCTCAATCAAACTTATAGATTTATTAAAGATATGCAGAGTTTGGACATAGGACGGGTCCATGTCAATTCTTTATTTCCTATTTTTGACCTAGCTCTTCTCTTTAGGTGGTTCAATAAACATGTCATTTGAAGAGCTTGTGGGGTACCTTTTCATTTAAACTGTTAGTGGTGTATATCTTATAGGATAAGGATGTACAATAAACTGTCAACACATAAGATAATATAATAGAAACAATCTTGTATAAAGAATAACCCTTACAAAAATTATCTATAAGCATCTGACAATTAAATGAAAGAGAATTTCATTAGAAATAAGGAAGTGGAGTAGGGGACATGTGATGAGAAGGAAGAAGAGTTAACCTAATTTATCTTTGTGTGTTTATTGTTGTGATTAAAGACTTGAGGAAGAATAAAACATTCAATTTAAATAACCAGTACCAAACTTGGGTCGTGCATGTAGGCACCAGTGCCCTATCATCAAACTGTTAGGAAGTGTACTAGCGCCTAGGCACTAATAAACCAACGCCAAGGCGCTGCACCCAAGCTTCTTGGCGCCACCATCATGGCATTAAGTGCCACTTCTCCTACACGACAAAACTACCTAAACCGCCCCTGTTAGCTTATTTTTGCAAGAGCTCCTCCCTAATTGTTTTCTGAAGATTAGAGGATGATACTTAGGGCTTCCATCTCCCTTTAATCTAGAGGCATTAAAGTGTAAAAATCATCTTCTTAAGGTAAAATTTCACCTCTTAATGCATTTACATGTTTATCCAGGAAAATTACAGGTTTGGGAAATCTTAGAAGAAGAAGAGAAAGTACTTGAGGAAAAGTTAATTAAGCCCATATTTTGCATATTGAGTGCAACTACATCATTTTTGTTAACTCATTTCATCATAAATTACATATCTTACCTATCCTATGAGACCCAAAACTAAAGGAAGCAAAAGTAAAAGTTCTTTTGATAGGAAGAAATGCATTAGCTCCAAAGCTCAAGAGCGCTATAACAAATTCCTTATATCAAAGAAGCTAATTGTAGAATGGGGTTTCATTAGCCTTGGAGATGTTGTAGAAAGTATGATTGTGGATCATCATTAAGAGGCTTTTTGCTATAGTACAACTATAGCTGTAATTTTTGTGATTAGGGAGTTCTACGCTAACTTCCTTAAAGCCTATGATGATTCGATTTTCGTGAGGGAAAAGTTGGTGGACATTTCTTCAACAAGCATTAATGCATTATTATTTTTATTGGGAGATACCCCAGAGAGTTTGTACTCTAGATTTGACCCTACTAATATTGAGCTTGATGAGATTATCAAGTTTTTTAACTAATGGGGAAGGAACTTGGGAGGTGAGGAATGACCATCAGGTCAATTTTTCTTCATCTAAACTTAACGCACCTTCCAGGGCTTGACATTATTTCATCTCTATCGAGCTTCTCCCTTCCATCAATCTCAGTGATGTGACACAAGATAAAGCTACTATCAATTATTGTATCCATACTATGAAAACCATAAAAATAGGCTCTCTTATCTACCATTCTGTTGTTTTTGCTACAAAGGGAGGATCTACTCTAGGGCTAGGACACCCCGCTACTATTTTTGCCCTCTTTCAGCATTCTGGTGTTAGATTTATGGAATGAAAGGAGCTACTTCACCCATTGAAGCCCATTAGCAAAGCTAAAAGTCAATTTATATGATAAGCATGCTATTTTTCAGCCCAAAGCGAGTTATTCTCAGGTTCCTTCTTCTTCTTCTTCTTCTTGGTCATCTACCTTTTATTCTCCTTCTCGACCTCATATTAGCAAGACCTTAATGTCAGAGTGATTGAAGATCATAGAGGATGATATCTTCATTAATTAAGCCCAATTTTTTGATAATACGAACTATCTGACACATATTAATTAGCAGAATAAATATTAATATGATCATGAAGCATGTTATCATGCTGCTTAAGTGAAAATGTATATAAGAAATCAGAGAATAGGAGGAGACCATTAAGTGGAGTTTCCAGTGTATCCTCCTTATCAGTTATACTAGTAAACTAGGCCGATGGAGGAAGATTCTGAGGAGGAAGTTGATGATGATGAGAATGTGGATTAGAATTTTATTTCTTTGATGTGGATGTACTTGCGTTTCTTTATTTTCCCTGTTGTATTGCTGTTGTATTTTCTTTTTAATTTTCTTATATACTGAATATATTATTATGTGTTTTTGTGGTGTGGTTGTATTTTAGAATAAGTTTATTATTGCTCTTGACTCATGTTAAACTTATCTGTTGTAATATTTTAATTCTTTTTACACGTAGACACATGTTGTAAATTTATTCTCCTCTCATTGGTTATCTTCCAAAGTTCGAAGGTGCACATACTTGTAATATTTTAATATCTCAAACCTTTAAAATTATCATGAAAGATGCGTCTCTTGGGCAAATACATCGAATCAAGACACATTTTGAAGAGATCCCAAGACATTTCTTGAAAAACTATAGAAGAAAGGAGAGAGGACTTGAAAATAGTCCTGAAAATATTGGCAAGTTTTGAAAGTTCTTCTCTGGAGAGTTAGTTTGGAGAGATTTTCAGGAACCACTTTTTATTTACTTTATCCTTTTTAATATTTTGTTTTGAGTGATTGTGAAAAAGAAGAGATTCAAAGGAACTTCAAGAGTTTGGTGGAGGACTTGAGATAAGTTTTTATCTTTTTGTTTTAAACTAGTTTTGGTTTTAATCGAGACTTGTTGTTGGTTTGACAATAATTTATTATTTTAAACTAATGTGTAGTTTTTTTTTCTTCATGGATTTTGAGTAGTTTCTTTATCTTTCTTCTTAAAATGATAAGTAATTAAGTTTTGGATGGAAGTTGTGGAGAGTATTGAGTTGGAAGAAGTTGTGATGATTTAAATCCATGCACTTCATTTACTTCTTGATTTGTCCAATCCAATGTATTCTGAGTAGTTTTCTTTATTTTTTCCTTAAAATGATAAGTAATTAAAGTTTGGATGGAAGTTGTGGAGAGTATTGATCTTTAATGTTCTTCTTGAAATGATAAGTAATTAAGTTTTGGATGGAAGTTGTGGAGAGTATTGATCTTTAATGTTGGAAAGAAGTTGTGGTAATTAAGTTTTGGATGGAAGTTGTGGAGAGTATTGATCTTTAATGTTGGAAAAAGTTGTGAAGTGTTGGATGTAAGTTGTGGAGAGTATTGATCTTTAATGTTGGAAGAAGTTGTGATGATTGTTTTGGATGGAAGTTGTGGAGAGTATTGATCTTTAATGTTGGAAGAAGTTGTGATGATTTACTCATGCACTTCATTTACTTCTTGATTTGGCAAATCCATATGTTAAAATTTGTTGTGATAACATGTAAGAACCAGGCTGATATTGTCTCAGTCAACAATTGGAAAGAATCACATGAGGTTGTATGAATGAGAATGTAGTTCATATGATTGAGTGCAAATAAATAGGGAAATATTCATTGATGGGTGTAGAGTTAAAGGACTTTAAAGTGACAGGTTAAAGCCCCCAACTTGGTTTATTATTTTAGGTTCTCATATGAGAATGTTAGCGCCTAAGTGGAGGGAATCGAGGGAACTCTAGAGTGAGAGCTAGTATCTTCCCTGCCTAGTCGGTCTTCCATAATTATTCAAACTTTAAATTAACCAATGTTCTTTAAAGCATATCTAGTAATGGTAAAGAATATTATTACTCCTATTTGACACAACATAATTTGCATACTTCCACAACAGAATTCCTATACTTATTATTCATTCATGATAATAAGAGAGATATTTTCATATTAAGTATTTTTCTTCTATAAAAACTTTAATTATCTTTTAAAGTTGTTATTGTTTCACTAAAATATCAAAAATACCAAAAATAATTAAATTTTAAATTCCTGCAAAAATCATTTTTAGTTTAAGTAATTATCTTTTTAAAAATAGAAAAATTTCTAAAAAGTGCATATTGCATAATCTTCTCTGTGGGTTCGGTGTTCAAGTCTTAATCAAAAAGTTTTATATTATTTGATAATGATACATATACTTGCGTAGTATCCCAATATAAATATATACAAATTAAAAAGTTAAATTCTTATTTTTGTTCAGGATCAAGTTTTTGGTTTTGTTGTAAAATAAGGAAATATAAGTGAAAAATACCATCAGAACTATTGTTATACTGTGCATAAGCATTGAGTATCCGGGGATCAAGTTTTTGGCGCCGTTGTCGAGGATTAAAATCTTCAAGTTGTGGAGTCAACTTCATAAATCCTTACATATACAAAATATCGGGATCAAGTTTTTGGCGCCGTTGCCGAGGATTAAAATCTTCAAGAAGTGGTGTCAACTTCTTAAATTATACATATAAAATAATATCGGGATCAATCACCATCTCCATTTTCTCAAAGACATAGACAGCATGAGTTGAATAAACAATTTTCAAAGTTCATGAACGTGCTTAAGAAGTTAACGATAAATATTTTTTTCGCTGAAGCTTTAGAAGAGATGTCAAGTTATGCAAAATTTATGAAGAAGATATTAAACAAGAAAAGAAAATTTGGGGATTACGAGACAGTTGCACTAAGTCAGGAGTGCAGCGCTATATTTCAAAAAAAGCTTCCAAAGAAACTTAAAGTTCCTTCTAGCTTCACAATTCTTTGTTTGTTTGGAGAAAGATTATGTGGAAAAGCTTTATGTCATTTAGGATCGAGCATTAATGTGATGCCTCTATTTATATTTAGAATCTTAAGTTTAGCTGATGTTTCTCTCACTACTGTAACTCTTCAGTTAGCTGATCAATCTATCATTTATCCGAAAGAGGTTATAGAAGATGTGTTTGTTAAAGTGGTTAAATTTATCTTTCTTATGAACTTTATTGTATTAGATATGGAGGAAGATAAAGAAAATCCAATTATTTTTGGGAGACATTTTCTTGTTACTGGCAAGCTATGATAGATGTGCAAAAATTAGAGTTGACTATAAATATTAATGTCCGGGAAATCACTTTTGATGTGTTAAAGACTATGAAATATCCAACTGAGAGAAAAGATGATGATTATTTTTGGATGGTTGAAATTGATTATCTAAGTAAAGACCATTTTCAAAAATGTTTTGAGCGTAAGTTAACAGATGAGATCGAAATGGACTTTTATGATGTGTCTAAAATATTATTTAAAAAAACCGTATATATCTTCAGGAGATGTGTGAAATGATGGACGTTACCGAAAATATTAAACTTTTAATTCCATTTGTTGAAATATCTCATGAACGTAAAATGAATATACCTCATACAATTTTAAAGCCTACCTATATAAAGAATTCATCTACACCACCAGTCTTTATATCTTCATATTTGAATCAATCACAAGATGAACCTGAATTGAATGATGAAATCAATAAAAGATCTCCTATGAAAGAGTTATTCAAAGTCACTAAATGACCTATTCCGTGGTATACAAATAAAATGAATGAGATTCTGATGCTGGGGTAGATTATTAATGCAATTAATAGTTACCCCCCAAAGATTTTACCCAGTGACCCTCAGATAAACCCTAAGGAGATGAATGATGAGCAATATAAAGTTATCGAACAAATATTTAGAAGAGAATTTGAAAATATGTTTCAAAAGAGCTTCGATGTGAAATATGAGGATTAGGAGATTGAAAGACCAATGGAAGAATTTCTTAAGGAATTAGAAAAACTTATTTCATCATTTAAGATAAATATAGAAAAACCACCTCCACCATTTACTCAGTACCAAGGGGAAGAATTAGAAGATAACTTGAAATAGAAGAGTATTCTAGTAGAATTTGATCCATAATCTGAATTATCTAAAGAGAATCTGATCCAAAATTTGGGAAATCTTGAATTATCTTATATAGATCCATTTCTTATAAATTTTAAGAATGATATTAATATTGATAAAATTAATAGTAGAATATTGGATCTAGAAGGAAATATAAGGAATAATGCTATGAATCAATCTAAAATAGAAGAGCTGAAAGGAAAATTTAAATTTGAGGACTTCATAAGAATCCCTGGATCTGGAAAAGATTCGGCGATTGATCAAGGATTACTTAATTGGAATTTTGATCCAAATGGAATCCTTTGTCAGACTAGCAACGTTAAACCAAACGCTTTATGGGAGGCAACCCATAGTTATCTGTGTTGTTTGATTTAGTGTGCTTGAGAGTTATGATTGTTAGTGTTGTGTTTTGTTTGTTTTAGTGTGGATTGATTAGTTTGATTGATGTTTGGTAGATGTTTGGATTGTTATTGGTTTCATTTGCTTTTTGTGTGTCATGAGGGAAATGATTTCTTAACTTCTTATTATGGTTAGACTTATATGTTCTCTTGTAGTAGTTGGATTGCCTAATCCACTACAACTCGGGTCTTACCCGGACTTGAGTTTTAGAAGAGAGTGAAAGTTCCATCTCAATTTTGTTACTTCCTTTAACTAACTTTGTTTTCATTTGATAGGAGTAGCTAACCTATTTAATGAGTAACATGTGGATGATTTTACACTATCCTTATAACTACTAGAGGTGCTTAATTAATGGGATATGGTGACACCTGAGGTTGGTGTTCACAACCCAATGTATCAGGGATAATCTTATATTTGGGATTAAAATCTATAAAATCATTTATACCCAATATATATGTTAGTGATTCCATTAGAAATTGAAAGTAAGTTAGTGAGATGCGATGAGATGGAGGAAGAATTGATCTCATTTATCTTGTTCATGTGTTTGTGTTGGTGTTACAATAATATATAAAACTTGAAGAACATTTCTATATTACTATGTTGATACCTGTTATGCTTGTTAGACTTTTATTTAATTAATTTCATTCTGACATGTTGAATTTGGATTTACTTTTACTACATGTTTTCAATCCTGATAAATAATTGTAGATGTTTCTAATAGACATTTGTGGTAGATAAAATTTCTGAACTGTTTTTCTTCCTACTTATATATTTTGTACTAAATGTTATAATTTTAAGAAATTAAGTTTAGGGGTAGGAAGAAAAATAAAATTTTAAATTGAGTATACTTTCTTTTAGTTTAATATTATTACAAGCATGTTTTAGGCTAGATTTACTTTCTCCTACAGTCATTCTATCCTGATTATGCCTGTATATGAATTTGATAGGATGTTGTAGTAGTAAGTAGATTCAACTTTTACTTTTTTTTCCTGCTACATTTTATGGAATTGATTGCAAAATATTTAAAAATTGAAGTTTGGGGGGAAGAAAATTTTCTTTAAAAGGATGAAAATAAAGTTTATTTGTCTTCAATTAGCTATATTTTAAAAATTTAGTTATTAGAGGCTAACTTTTGATAACTATATTTGTGTTTCTAAATATATAGTAGAATTAAGTAAAAGTTTTCAATAATGAAAGATATTTGGTATGAAATAATAAGACTATGCTTTTTCTATTTAAAGTAAATCAAATTATATTTTTGAAGTATTAAGAATCTTAGAGTTTCATGTAAGAAGAAAAGAATGAGGCTTTATGAAAAATATTCAAAGCTAATATGTATTTAAAATTGAAGGAATGTGAAAACTTTTTAACTTTAAGAAGAGGATAGTGAAGTTCAAAATTATTAAAGGCTATCCAGATATAGTAATCCTCATCTAAAAAAGAAAAAAAAAGGAAAAGGATTAAAAATGATCCTAAAAAAAGAAAAAAAAAGAAAAGTTTGTGAGAAGAAGCTTGAGGAGATGCCTAATAAAAAATTGGTTTCACTTGAATCAACTTGAGGAAGAAGGCTTTATTACATTTTTTAAAACTTGTATTTGAGTATTAGTGTCCTTACTAATAAAGTTCTCATGAAGTTTTTTTTCATATGGATATTCTAAGTGACTTTAATATGACAAATTATAACTCTCTTGAATTGAATAGAGAATCAAAAATCTTAGGCTTGACTACTAGATGTTCTTACACTTTTAGTTTTAACTTAAATTATCAAAAAAATTTCTTAAGTTAAGCTATTATATTTAGTAGACCAAATTATATAAATTTAGAAGTTAAACTCTCTACCAATAGTCATAACTTTTATGTAGTAAATGTGTTACTTGAGGATAAGTAACAGTTAGGTTCGAGGGATTTTGATATGCCTAAAAAAAGTTCAATTTTTCATATGTTTTTAATGCCTATATTTGGTGATTTTCAATGATATTGCACTTTAAAGGAAGATATTTTATATATTTTTGGTTTCAGGTACAGAAAATGGATTTTTGGAGAAAAAGAAGCAAAAACTGTGCAATTTGGAGCAAAAACAAGCAAGAAAGAAAATTTTATCCTGACACATTTTGATATGACTTTCAATGTTTAATCTCTTTTACACTTCTCACACATTTTTGAATGAAATTACAGTTTAAATTAAGATTATTTTTATGCTTATTTTGTAGTTCTATCTATTAGGAACACAACACAACTGAAATGGGGCGACACAGAGCTAAAACGGAGCCAAACGAAGCAAAATAGTGGAGCTGTGTATGGTGGGCGCCAACGGCGCCAGAACCGGCGCCGACAGCGCTAGAGTGCAGAAAACGATGCCAAAATGGTGCCAACAGTGTCTGAGACGGTTTGGACACGATCCTGGGTAAATTTCTAGAAGATTAAATGTGTTTGGAAGCTTTTTGGAAGGTTGCTTGAGGCATCTCTTGAGAAATTCGTCCCTAGACTATAATAAAGTGTTTTTATGTCAGCAAAAATGGTGTGTGTGAGTGGAAAAATGAAGAAAATGTTTAGAGTTTTTAGAATAGGAGTATAAATGTAGATTTCTACCTTTTTGGAGGGATTGGTGAGGGGATTTTGAGAGAATCTGTAAGGGAACGTTTTAGCATTGCATGGATCAGCTGGAGACTTTGTGGGAAAGATTTTCATTTTTCTTTCAAGAGAAAAAAACTAAGTATTGTGTTATTCATTATCTTATAATTTTGTAAACACTTATCTAGTGAATTTGCTTTGATTTAATGAAGTTTTTCGTTGTGTTTTCTTCGTGCTTTGTGACGTGTTTCTCTTACTCTTTCTTCTTTTTTGGAAATAGTGGCATGAGAAGATTATGTTGTTATTTTCCTTTTAATTTTCTTTTGCAATGAGTATGATTCATGTTTATAATATTGGGATGCTTGCTAGAATAAGTTTTAATTATAAATTGTGATGGTTTTTCAACTCTGCTCTTAATTTACTTTTCGATCTGACCAATTGAATTGTTAAAATATTTTGTGAAGCATATGATCCGGGAAATGGAGTAAGAGTTCTACAACAAAGTGAGAATCACATTTAATTCCATGAAAGAGTATTTCATTCATGGGATGAAGTGCAAATAAATAGAGAAATATACTTTGTTGGGTGTAGAATTGGATATTTCTAGGGTGACAGACTAAAAAATCCCAATTCAATCTTAGTGTTTAAAAACTAAAGCGAGAGTTAACCTTCAAGGGAAGGGAAGTGGGAGCTATGGAGTGGGAGCCAGTATCCTCCTAGCCTAGCCATAGATTTAGGGATTAAACCTAAGATTAGCCAATAATTTTCTATAACAATGAATCAGGGTAGAGAATTAAAATTGCTCCTATTTAGCACATACAATATTTAATGTATCTCATTCCTTTACATTATCCAATTCGCTACAAAAAAATAATAGTTTTTAACATCTTAAATTTCTTCAAACCAAGTCATCCAAAAATGGTTATCTTTAGAATTAATATTTACAGTTAGGAATAGTTATTATTCTTACATTTAACATTCTCATTTAGGAGTAGTTGCTAGATAAAACACCATTTTAATCAACATTCCAAACTAAGGACTAATTGTAGTAAACTGGAATTTGACTAAGGACATCTTTCCTCGCTTTCTCGTGGGATCGATAATCAGGGATTAATAAAAAAGTCCTATATTACTTGAAGCGATACGTGCACTTGCATAGAACCCATAGTGTGTGAACTATTTTTTATATTTTATAACATTTCAATTTTGCATTTTAGCCGCTAAATATAAATTGGGTCAAGTTTTTTGTCATCTTTTGAAAGCTAAATTACAGGGTAGTTACAGGTAAGGTCAAGTTTTTGACACCGTCTCAAAGGAATTGAATTGACATAAAACGCACACAAAAACAACACACGCTAGGGGCACATCAATAGACGTGGCCAATCCTCTTCATTGGTTAAACATGTCATAAAAGCTGAGGTAAAAAGGTTGACATCATATTATTTCCTATTACTTACAATGACCATTAAATAATGTTGGTTGTGGAGTTGAGAAATAGAAAATGGAAATTATACGATTCATTACCCAATAAGATGCATAAATTTGTGTACTAAGACGTTGTAAGTATTCTTGATAGAATATCTCATTCTTTTTCAGCTATCTCAATGCACTAATCACTGCCACATGAAAATGTGTCAGATCAAATTGTTCGTAAGAGATTGCAGAAAGGAGTTTAGGGCCAAGCTGGCCAAATGGTCACTATCAGTCGTAAGTGGAGTCCCTGTATAGAATAATAACTTTGATTGTGACATGTTTGTATGCAAGTTTATGGAAATTTTTGTTAAAATCCGCCAAAGTGACTGGAGCGAAGAAGGAGATTGGCAGGCGAATATGCCAAAATTTAGGGCAGAGCTTGCCCATGATCTCTATTCATTGACTATGTCTCTAAGTGAACAAAATTCTTATGTATATGTGTGTGTCTATGTGTATATATTATTTACTTTGAGGGTGTACCCTTAGATTGGAGACCACAATTGTTGTAACCTAAACATTAGTGTTGGAATTTCGATCAGGTTGGAGCATTTCTAATCGGAATTAGTACACTAACTGATTCAGTGAAGTTCTAATGTTAATTGGCTCGAACGACACTTATGATTCTTAAAGTCTATAGATTTCATGAGTTTGGCATTATTCTAATTTGATTTGCTTCCTTTTAAGTAAGAATGCTTATACTTTTATTTATGTTTTCAACAATAATAATTGAATTTTGTAACAAGTAAATTTACTTAAACAAAATTATGTGGCACCACTCAACTGAAAACTCTCATGTTTTAAGTCATTTTCATTAAATATTAATTTATATAAATACGATTTTCATTAACCTTTACATTTTAGTTTAGCAAGACTTAACCTGTAACTTGGAGAACTGATCCAAATTGATTTGTATTTTATGAAAACTTTTTTTAATTTAAACTTATTTAGATATTTCATAAAATTTGTATTTATTTAAAACAAACGTTTTCTGTAATATTCCAATAATGCTTCAATAAGACGACGGAATATTCCAATCCGACCGCGGCATTATCTACTTTCTCTTGTAATAAAGCTGGAATGAAACCACATAATTTTCCAATCCAACCGCGCACCAAGATATTACCGCAATCACACTGGGGAATATTCCCCTAGCGCTGACAAATAGACTAATAATATCAGAAAACAACCACAATTCCACCAGAATTAATAACACAATAATAACAGAATATTGCCACAATACTGTCAGAATAAAACCAAACACTGCGGGAACAAATTTACAAAATTTTAAAAATTTTAAGATTATTAATATAATTTGATTATCCAATACATCAATTTAAAGGAGTTTAAAGATTGATATCTCATATATTACTACGATTGATAAATTTTTCTGCACTAAAACATAACATAATTAATTGTAGATTTTGAGCTTGTTCATGTCGACGACTATGTGTTATGCTACACTCAGAGTTCATCAATGGACTGCATGAACATGTCGGTTTAAGTTTCGTGATGACTGGCGTGTAAAATATTTCTGTTTTTTAAGAGAACCATCATATTAACACTCAAGAACATATTTTATTTAAAATAATGTGTAAATGCATGGAATTTAAAAAACATACATGGCTGAGGCTGTCTAATATTGCAGACAAATTCGTCTCACATAAGATAAGTGATTCTTGACTTGTTGGAGCTTCTTGCACCTTTCCTATATTCAAATGGTTTAAGTTAGAGTAATGTAGATACTCGTTCAAATGGTTTAGTAATTCTTTAATGTAGACATACATACTTTTTTACTCTCTTATTTTTCTCTCAGTAGCCTTTTAAACTAGTAGTGGATATTCCTTTTGGCCTTATCTTCCTCGGGTCATTTAAATTGCACTCTATATTTGAAGATTTTTTCTTTTTATTCTTATTCTTTGTCTGCGGTTCTTTCCCAACTAATATGACATCAAAATCTATCTATAACTATTTAAATGATTCCAACATACGTTGTTGCTCAATTATTTTAATTCCTTGTGCTCTATTAATAAGTTGGTAGGCAAACTTCTGAGCGTGTGTGCAAAATAAAAAGCCACTTGAAGATCCATCAGACAGTTGGGACTCCTTAAGATGTTTGTATCCAACAATATTATAGATGTCCCTCTTCACATGCACAAATCATTGCAATAAAAAATAGTTGTCAGAAATCTTTGTTATATTTATGAAATTAAGAACACATAGACAGTGAGCACACAATAATCCCTTCATCTTAATTTTTTTGTAGCTGCATGTGATATCACAACTAATCTTGTCGAAATTAACAATTTATGGTTTGTTTCTCCCCTGCTTATCCAAATTCTTTACGTAATATTCAAAATCACTTTCTACAGAGATTTTGACGGCTAGTCCATATGACCAATGCAATAACTATCCCTCAAACATTGAGTAGAGCTTCTTAATAAGCTTGCATCAACACTGGACTGTTTTTAACCACATGTGTAATAACAGACTGAGCACTTTTGAAGTCCTCATCCTTCTCATTTCTTCTCCATGATTTCATAAGATTTTCAATGTCTAGAAAACATTCAGTGAGGGAGCTTGTGGGCTTGCATACACCATGACATATATTATTTGTGTACTCGCTTCTTTGTGTAGATATGATCCCCATTCCAAATATGTTTTTTATTGAATGTTGTGGACCAGCTTTGCCTTATATTTTTCAAATCATCTAACCACACGTTGCAGTGTATGTTTCCTTGTTGAATCATTAGGGACCAAGTCTCTTCGAACTCATCCTCGGAGTCACACATGTTCATGCATTTATAAAAGAGATTGCTAACACTCTTGATGCCAATAACACAATGCACCTTTGATGGAAGTTTCTTGTAAATATGTCACTGACATAATCTATGTCATGTATGTGGGAGACAATCTTGGATAGCTCTTGTCATCGCTTGATCCTGATCAGTAAAAATTGTAATTGGATGCTTGTCATCCATTACACGAAAGAATGCTTTAAATAACCACTTAAAAGAATCAATCGTCTTGTCTGACAAAAACCCAATTCCAAAGAGACATTTTGTCAATGATAGTTAACCCCCATAAAATGAACACAACATATATTATACTTATTCAGTCTGTAGCTTGAATAAAAAATTATGACATTACCAAAACTGTCATAATCAAGCATGAATAAGCCATCACTAAAAAAAAAACTCGTTACTCTGCCATCATCGTCAGTTTGGAAGTCCCAAGCAAACATGCTATCCTCAACTTGCCTTTCCATGAATATTTATAATAGAGAATTAGCATCTCCATGTTCAATTCTATCTCTTCTATCTCTTTGAAAAAAATTATATACATCCCTCTTTGTACATTCTATATTCTCTACTTCTCCAACCTCTGTAGAAATAAAGTTAAATACATATGTTGTTCAAATCCTTGATCCTGTCATGGACCTCAACACATCTACATTTATCTCATTTATCTTTCTACTGGAATGCAAAAGATGTTTTTCCCTAGTTTCCTCCAAAGGGTGGTTATGACTTTCAACAAATTTCTTAACTGTCCAATTGTCCTCAACTTCAATAACATATCAAACCATGACTTGACAACCAGTTCTTGTGTTTGCTTTTATGTACTTCGTTGTATTGGTTATCTTTAAATCTCTCTTGTGGCCAAATTTTCCACATAAATAGTCCTTTGACTCAATTTTCTTTGAGTTTGGCCAAAAACTGCTATGGTCCTTTCGGACAGTGAAACCAATATAGTGTGCATAGGCACAATAGTTATCATATGCTTCTTGTTCATTGTGGAAAATGGTGTGAAGAAAATTCTCCACAATTGAATCATTGTGGACAACGGTCTCATTAACCTGCAAATTTGCATAGTATTATATCTCAGTAAAACATAATATTCCAACAATAATTTCATAACACTATAAAAACATCTAAAATCGCGCAAATTTTAGCACTAAACTACACCACCAACACAATAGTAAACACCAACATGACATGGCAACACCAACAAAGTAGGTATAACTCCATCTAAGCAACTAAATAACCCTCCAATAAACCAGAATAACATATCAATAACACTATGTTTTACAACTTCTTTTGAATACTAAAAAAGCAAAGAAAGAAACAACATAATTATACCACAATAAAACGGGAATAACATTGTCCTTAAGAACTTCTGTCTAGAAATTAAGAAAGGACACAAAATAATACAATAATACCATGAATAACACTGTCATTGAGAACTTTCTACTAGAAATATAGAAATGACATATAAAACTACAATAACACCACAATAATACTAGAATAACACATCAGTATTATTGCGTTTGAGAACTTTCTAGAAATATATAACGAACAAATAATACTACAAAAATATCACAATAACCACACCAAAATAACAAAATAACACATGAATAACACAATTAATGGGA
The DNA here is from genome assembly GCA_002079205.1 of Phalaenopsis hybrid cultivar. Classification (NCBI taxonomy): domain Eukaryota; kingdom Viridiplantae; phylum Streptophyta; class Magnoliopsida; order Asparagales; family Orchidaceae; genus Phalaenopsis; species Phalaenopsis hybrid cultivar. The sequence goes on from JXCR01146695.1 coordinate 351,547, forward strand.
ACTTCTGTCTATGAACATAGAAAGAACAAAATAAACCTTCAATAATACCATAATAATACATCAATAACATTATCCTCTAGAAGTTCCATTCCTAAATGTTTAAAAGACAAATAACACTACAACATATCATACTAACCCCATAATAACATAAAAAATACTCAATTCAAGCTGAGAAAACACTAATAAATTCATAAGTATTTCACGACTAAATAACCCTAAACCACAAATATAACCGCACAAACCATGGACCTTTAATATAAACAATGAATTTATGATAATAGACACATTTCAAGCGAAGCTAAACTCACCTCGGTCTCAAACATTGCTTTTGTCTTAGAAATCCATTATTAATATATCTTGGTCGAGAGATGAGTCCATCATCTAAACAGCTCGTGCAGGATAGCAAATGAAAAATGCGTCACCCTAAAGCAGAAGAAGGTTCATCTGAATCTTGAAAAATGATGAAAAAAGCGGGAAAGTCTTTAATATATATATATATATATATATATA
>JXCR01146695.1:353467-374042 GCA_002079205.1 Phalaenopsis hybrid cultivar
TATACAAGTAGTGACCTTAGTTATCAGGATTAAGCTCTTTGATATTGGGCTCTTGTATCCTTATCACATTACAATTTAGATCCGATTATTTGGCTATGCTAAAATGTTTCATGTTGCTTGTGAATCTCATAGGTTTTAATAACTTTTGCCATGGTTGTGCTAAGTTTAAGAGTGCTTGACTCTCGTACAGTAGCCATGGTTGATTGGGCTATTTTGAGGGAGCTCTTGTTGATGACTTGTTATGGTGCCAAAAAGCTTCCATTTTATAGGGATTGATGGCCGATGTGATTGAAGAAAAATAACAAATAGAAAAGAAATTTTTTGCTTGGTATTTAATGCTATTTTAGAGATCTTTTAGTTCTTAGTGACGGTCAACCCACAGATAAATGGGTTCCTTCGGAGTTAGTCCTCTTTAATACAAGTTGTGATCCTCAAACGAGCACATGAGAATCCCATCATAATCTACATTTAGAAAAAAGAAAAGAAAAGACAAATTGCAGTCGACCAGATCATTTGTTGACCATGATTGAACTAAAAATATTGATCAACTATGAATGTAATACTAAAGTATGGACATGCTTAAATTTTAGAGTTTATGGTGAAACTCCAACAATTACACCAGAAGGCACCTTGATGTTAAAGGTTTTTTGCTTTAATATTTTAAAGATATTTCACAATCTCGCCTATTTTATTCAATTGATTTCCACATTAGCAGAATTGCACATAACCTTGAATTATCTATCCAAAAAATTAGATTCTAAAGATGAAGATACAGCTTCCACGTATAACACGTTGTGCCAAAGGTTTCGAGAACTAACTTCTATAGCATAGAACTTTGTCTTTCTTGACACCTTGCTTCTATGTTCTGGTTGATGTATTGCTCTAACTCTACTTTTCACCCCGAACTCTCCTCCATCAAGATATTCTTCACTTTAGTTTAAAAAATTTAATGACTCTGTCCTCTTAGTATAACTTCTGAGGAGGCGCCTCATGTTTAATAGTTTTGATTCATTCTAAAGTGATTTCCTAATAGGTGATTGTTGCTACTCAGTGATTTCAGCAGTTCAGAAACTTAACTAGATTTTTAAGCCCAGCACTTGAAAGAAAGTACAAGTTTGCATGCTGCATATCCTTTAGTTCCTGGAAGGACCATCCNTAACTTGCCTTTCCATGAACATTTATAATAGAGAATTAACATCTCCATGTTCAATTATATCTCTTCCATCTCTTTGAATAAAATTATATGCATCCCTCTTTGTACATTCTATATTCTCTACTCCCCCAACCTCTGTAGAAATGAAGTTAAATGCATCTTTTGCTCAAATCCTTGATCCTGTCATGTACCTGAGCACGTCTGCATTTATCTCGTTTTTCTTTCTACTAGAACACAAAACATGTTTATCCCTAGTTTCCGCCAAAGGGTGGTTATGACTTTCAACAAATTTCTTAACTGTCTAGTTGCCCTCAACTTCAATAACATATCGAACCATGACTTGACAACTAATCATTGTGTTTGCTTTTATGTACTTCACTGTATTTGTTATCTTTAACTCTCTCTTGTGGCTAGCTTTTCCACATAAATTGTCATTTGACTTAATTTTTTTTGAGTTTGGCCAAAAACTAATATGGTCCTTTCGGACAGTGAAACCAATATAGTGTGCATAGGCACAATAGTTATCATATGCTTCTAGTTCATTGTGGACAATGATGTGAAGAAAATTCTTCACAATTAGATCATTGTGGACAGCTGTCTCATTAACCTGCAAATTTGCATAGTATTATATCTCAGTAAAGCATAATATTTCAGCAATAATTTCATAACACTATAAAAACACCTAAAACCGCGCAAAATTTAGCACTAAACCTACACTGCCAACACAATAGTAAACACCAACATGACATGACAATAACACCAATAAAAGTAGGTATAACTCCATCTAAGCAACTAGAATAACCCTTCAATAAACCAGAATAACATATTAATAACACTATGTTTTACAACTTTTGAATACTAAGAAAGCAAAGAAAGAAACAACATAATCATATCATAATAGAATAGGAATAACATTGTCCTTGAGAACTTCTGTCTAGAAATTAAGAAAGGACACAAAATAATACAATAATACCATCAATAACACTGTCATTGAGAACTTTATACTAGAAACATAGAAATGACATATAAAACTACAATAACACCACAATAATACTAGAATAACACATCAGTATTATTGCCTTGGAGAACTTTCTAGAAATATATAACGAACAAATAATACTACAAAAAACATCACAATAACCACACCAAAATAACAAAATAACACATGAATAACACTATTCATGGGAACTTCTGTCTATGAACATAGAAAGAACAAAATAAACCCACAATAATAAAATAATAATACATCAATAACATTATCTTTGAGCAGTTACATCCCTAAACTTTTAAAAGACAAATATCACTACAACAATATCATAATAATCCCATAATAACATAAAAAATACTCAATTCAAACTGAGAAAACACTAATAAATCCATAAGTATTTCACGACTAAATAACCCTAAACCACAAATATAACCGCACAAACCATGGACCTTTAACATAAACAATAACTTTATGATAATGGACACATTCCAAGCGAAGTTAAACTCACCTCGGTTTCAAACTCATTGCTTTTGTCTTAGAAATCTATCATCAATATATCTTGGTCGAGAGGGGAGTCCATCATCTCAACAACCCGTGCAGGATAGCAAATGAAAAATGCACCACTAAAGCAGGAAAGGTTCATCAAAATCTTGGAAAACGATGAAAAAAACAGGAAAGTCCCTAAAATATATATTTTTATTTTTTTATTTTTATTTTTTGTCGAATAAAGCTTGTTCGGGTCGGGCATTTTTTTCATTGGGCCTAATTTTCCAAAAATATGAGGGAAGAAATCCCTAGGCCGGGCTTACATCCACGTCGGAAGGGGTTTTAAGAGGGTTTTTTGACTTCTTNTAATGGGGCCTAAATTTCCAAAAATATGAGGGAAGAAATCCCTAGGCCGGGCTTACGTCCACGTCGGAAGGGGTTTTAGGAGGGTTTTGACATCTTAATCATAGCCCGCAGTTGTTCGGTTTGTAGTATCTCGCATGAATGCCGCCCACTACATTTGCTGCATATCGCAGCCCGTACCTCTCCATAAATCGCTAATCCACAGATCCAATTCTTCCCGCTAACTCTTTCTTCAGAATCNGACTTCTTAATCATAGCCCGCAGTTGTTCGGTTTGTAGTATCTCGCATGAATGCCGCCCACTACATTTGCTGCATANTTGACTTCTTAATCATAGCCGCAGTTGTTCGGTTTGTAGTATCTCGCATGAATGCCGCCCACTACATTTGCTGCATACCGCAGCCCGTACCTCTCCATAAATCGCTAATCCACAGATCCAATTCTTCCCGCTAACTCTTTCTTCAGAATCCAAATTTCCCTTTCAATTTCTGTTCCAATATCCGCGAATCCCCTCTATCCCAACTCCTGTTCCCACCAAAGACATGTGGTTGATCTTTGCTGCTCGAGCTTCACACTCCTCCCGAAACCTATTAAGTTCTTCCTCCCGCTGCATCTCAAGCTTTCTTGGTGTCACCCGAGACTCAGCCCCTTACAATAAAAAATCGATATTGGACCTCAAATCCTCTATCCCTTGTCAAAGAGTTAATTCTTTGTCTTTTACATTTGATGATCTGAAGTGTCCAACTTCAAAACTTCCTTGCTTCATTAGGCGGTTTGCTAGTGTCGCCGAGGAAGTTGTTTCCACGGACGTCGACGAAGAAGCCGAAGCCTGTGTAGAATTGAAAACAATTGAGAGTTCGGAAGAAATTGCACGGAAAAAGCAGGCTGCTTTATTGAGTGCGCGTAAGTTCCATAGGCTTCGTCGCAGACAGATTAAGCTGGAAACGGAGGCTTGGGAGCAAGCTGCGAAGGAGTACAGGGAGCTGTTGGAGGAGATGTGCAAGAAGAAGCTTGCCCCAAATTTGCCGTATGTGAAATCCTTGTTCTTGGGATGGTTTGAACCTTTGAGGGATAAGATTGCAGAAGAGCAAGAGGTGTGCAAGGATGTACATTGTCGCACACCCTATGCTCCTTGTTTTAATCTTCTTCCTGCTNATTATTATCTAATATATCCTCAATACCTTCAGACATTGTTTCAATAATTCAATTATATATGTCTCGGCACGTTCATTTTTGTTAGCTTTATTAATTAATTGGTAGGCAAACTTTTGAGTATGTAACCGAAATAAGATTCCTCTGGATGTTGTGCCAGAAATTTGAGCCCGAGAGTTTTTCATATGTTTGTATTCAAAACTATAATAGATATATTTCTTTGCCTTAGCAGACCATCTGAATAACAAATATTTCTCGGGAATTTTTTTTATATTATTAGCATTAAGGACGCGTATACAGTGAGAGCAAAGCAGACCTGTCATTTCGAATTTCTTGCAACTGCAGGTGATGTCGCAATTAAGCCTATCAAATGTAACAAGTCAGGCTCTACTTGTGTCCTGATTATCCAAACCTCTAACATAGAATATGGATGGACTCTCAACTGAGGAATCGACTGTCAATCCACATAGCCCGTGAAGTAACTTTTCCTCAAACATAGAGTAGTTTCCGGGTATAATATGTTGCAGCTTGCTTCAACACTTGGCTTGTTTTAACTGTCGGTGTAATAACATTTTGAAAGTTTTTGAAGTTTTCATCCTTTTCGTTCCTTCTCCATGACTTCATAATATTTTCTAACCCCAGAAAGCAATCTGNTGATTTGTGTCGAGGAATTCTTGAGTTTGCGGAGGGACGCCCTCTCGGAAATTCAGGGCTGCGATGGTTAAAGATACATCTGGCAAATTTATATGCTGGTGGTGTGGACAAATTGTCACTTGATGGGCGCATATCATTTACTGAAAATCACTTGGAGGATGTTTTTGATTCTGCTGACAGGCCACTTGAAGGTAGAAGATGGTGGTTAGGAGCTGAAGATCCCTTTCAGTGTCTGGCTGTTTGTAAGCATCTTGCTCAAGCATTAAGGAGTCGAGCACCAGAGTCTACAATTTCACACTTACCCATTCATCAGGTGATTTGAAGTTTTGATTTACTTTGTTAATGACTAGCAATAACATCTGCATTTTTTGGGCTGAGTATTTTTGTGTTTGTTCATTCCCCATAAATTTTCTTATTCCAAAATACCAGATTCTTGTATAGAGCTGATAATTATGTATGGAACTCAAAATTCACTCAATCTTTGCTTAGATTTTAGTCGAATCAAATCTGATTTGCTGTAAATTTGCTCAATCATTTCTCGAATTTCAGTCAAATCAAATTTGAATTCTCACTCAAAATTTGTTCCATTGAACTCAAAATCAGCTCAATATATGGTATATGAACACATGTTGTAAATATATAAAGATATGCATGTGTGTGCATGAGCATGAATGCGTGTAGTGTAATTTTAGTAATTGTAATTGTAATAGTAATATTTATAATAATAAGGATCATAATGATTAGGAGCTAAAATTGTTTTATATCTCATAGTCTTAGATTCCATCAACTTGAAATCCATCACTTTTGACTTGACTTGAACTTGGTTTGAGTCAAAATCTAAATATTCATTTTCAAGTTATGTTGGTTCACCGAACTAAACTCTCATTATCACAACATTGGTCGTTGCTTCTCCCCAGGAATATGCTAGAGTGGTAGTCCAACCTACCTTGGGACGCTGCACTCCAACGTTTCTATGATAGTTTTCTTAAGAATAATGCAAATAAATTCCAAGAATCTGCTGAGATGTAATGAGAATTCTAGAATGAAAAGTTTTAATTGACTTGTTTTAAATATCATTTTGTTTTAGCGGGATGAGTGAATGGCAAAATTGCCAGGTTGTTTGCTTAATTAATGCTATTGTTATTTCCATTTTAGTTCATAACGCTTAATCCAATCTCCAGTATAACATATAATATTTACTTATTTGTGCAGCCTTGATTATTTGTTGTCTATTTTATTCAGGATGGTTCCTGCAATGGTCTTCAACATTATGCAGCCCTTGGTAGAGACAAGGTATATATATTCGTGAATTGTATTGTTTTAAATTTTTGGACGGTTGTTGATCATTCTATTGTTAATTGCTTGGGTATTGTTAGATATGCCTAAACTTTAATGAGTTAGTCAATATGAAGGAAATAATAGTTACAGAGAAATGCTTATTCGTATGAACATAGTACACACTGTTGATCATTAGAAAGGCGGAAAATGTTATGTTTCTGATTCCTCTATAAAATTATGAAAGAGTGTACGTTTTTTAAATTTGGTGTTTGAAACTTGGTTTATAAACTTTAAACATTCATTTTTATTCTTAAATTATGGAGAAATGCAGATTTATTAGATAAATTTTTGTGGTTCTTCTGCATGGCTTCTTTCACTGTTTGTCTAAATAAATGAAATGTGTTAGACACACGCAAACATGTTTCTCTTTATTTCCTGTTTATTATTTTGCTAAGGATAAAATTTTCTCAGCAGCAGTTTTGCAAATTTCTTCAGGATTCAACTTACTAGGTTAAAATTGCATTCTTATTGGCTTTTTCATTTTCAGCCATGACTTCTACCTGGAGTCCTTGAAGGTAGTGGAGTCTATTTTTCAAGTAAAGCTAATGCTAAGATAGCAAACCCTACTAGGGACTCTAAAAGAAACTCGTGCTGTAATTATAATATCATGACTTCCAATTCATTTTGGCTTTGATTGGATTGAAGGGCACTGAAGGAAATGAAATGAAATACTAGTTTTTGGGTTGAATTTCAATCAATAAACATTGATTTTAGATTTTCGGCTCTTTTTTTTCATTTCTTTTCACTCAGATATCTCTCTTCCAAACGGGGCCTTTAGGTTTAGACTTCAGGGAGTGCTAACTATCTTTTCTTGATTATCAATAAACTCCCCTGCATCCTCTCCTTCCTTTCTTTCTGGCTAAATGTTGCTAGTCTCATTGCATAGTTGAAATTAAATCCTTTCAACCCTTAAAATTGTTCTTGATTTTTTTTCTCCTAGCTGAGCACTTGCTTTTGCTTACTAATCTTGTACTTTCCTTCTCTGGTACCTGAATTTTCAGTTAGGGGCTACCTCGGTGAACTTGGTCAATGGAGAGAAACCTGCAGATGTCTACTCTGAAATAGCTGCTAGGTATGAAGCTTTGGTAATTTTTACTCCTGTTCTAAGTTTGCCTTTATGATTTTTTTAAAAAATTACCCTGGCCACTAACAGCTTGGAGACTTCTGTTAAATATATTTGGAAAATCTATATTTTGAGGAGACTTACATCAATCTGTTAAATGATGTTATGCTAGTGGCTCTTTCTTTCATGTTTAAATGTTTCTGTTCAAGGTGCTGAGATGATGTCATATTACTTCCTTTCATAATCCAAACAAGTGCTTTTTGTGACTTTTTTTGAAATCTTCCAAGCTCTTATCAAATGGCGTTATCTTTTGGTGATACTATTTTTGAAGCTCATGCCCTATTTAAAAAGTATGTGTTGTAGATGATGAATCTTGTAATCCTTTTTTTTCTGGTAGTTTGGATTTAATTTGCATGCCTGAAAAAGAAAAGTACTGTGATGAAACCAGCATATGTAAATCTGTATGTACTTTCTTTGGGTTTGCATTACATGATAGAGATGTAGGGAGAATTATGGAGATCATGTCTGATGCTTAAATTAGAGATCTACATATTTACTTTCTTTGATTTTGTATTTCTGTTATTGGGATTTAGGTTTTGTTTGGAGACGCTTTTCGGCTCCTTACCATTCTACTAAACTCTTATAAAATGCTGTAGCATCGTTTCCATTCAACCTCTCTGAAATTTTCTCCCACCGTAATGACATTTCTCCCGCATTTCGAATCACGATCTCGGCATAGCTTCTATGTTTTTGTTTCATATTTCATAACTGGAAAGGTCAATATTACCCTTATTTGTCATCAAAAATTGGTTTTTGGCGTGGAAAAAGAAAAGTACGAGTAATCAATAATCATAATCGACATCGAGAGGTCTTCTGATCTCTTCACTATCCTTTGTCAGCTTCAAATTGATTGTTATGGTTCTTCTGAATCTGACATCATCTCTTACAACCTACACCATTTCACTTTTTCTACACAAATCCTAAAAATCAATTATTTTTCTTTCGCCATGGGAGAAAGCTTTCTGAGGTCAGTTATACCTGTCACACTATGAGAAGAAAAAACAGGAGAAGCCAATGAGATGAAAGCAATCCGTACGAGGGCTCTGCATGGCGAGTTTCTAATGGAGAAGAAAGGCATTGAAGATGAAGTCAATGAGGGTTAAAAATGGAGTTTTGAGGAAGAAGATGATTATACAGTGGGCAAAAAGTTCCTTAGCGCCATGTGATGGATTATAGGGAAAAAATGGAGTTATTTTTTTTTACTTTAGGACTTTACATCAAATTTTATAGTATTTTAAAAATTATTGTGGTGTGAGCCTCGCATTTCATATTTAAATTTGAAAATTAATTGTTACATCCTGAAATAACATTCCAAACATGTCCAACCAATTTAACTGGATTTAATCTTGACTGAACCAAACACTATTCTAGATTTGATAATTCCGGATTTATTGAATTTACTCATATTTAACTTTTATTTTTTATAAATAATTTGTTAGGATTAGATATGTTGGTTATAATTTTAAAATATTAAGATTATTGTAGTAATTTATATTAAAAAAGCTACAAGTAATACTGTTAAAAAACACATTTTTTTTATTCAAACACTAGTATCAACTTTAGGAACCACAATTTTATATCAGTGTTTCTTCTAAAGTTGTTTTTAATGGAACTTTTATAAAAGGAGAAACCCTCCCAAACAAAGCTTTAATTAGAAGTTGATTTATTTAGATACATAAAATGTAGCTCCTTGCATGGTCACCAAATCTTTTTGTACATGATTAAAAGACCTTTTTCAAAGTTCATAATTCTATTCCATTTTTTAATCACATTAGTTCAACTCCAGCTAATTTGTAGCTTAGCTTCATAACCAATCTATTTGTGAATATTATTAACTTCCTCTCCTTTTCAAGNTATATTTAATTATACTTTGACAATCTGGTATAGTCATCAAGTGTTATATCAAAACATAGATTAAGATGGCATATTTTTGTACGATGGGTTTTAAGTGGTAAAACTATGAAGATAGGTTTTTTTGACTAACTATGAAATTGCAGTAAAGAAGAAAGGATATTTCAAAGCAAAAATGAAACCGCAACTTACATTAAATGCATGGAAAGAAATAGTTTAAAAAATGATCCCATGTTGCTCAGATAAAGATGCAATGCTACTGATGAAAAATGTTTGTGTAAATATTTTTCATTATCTTAAATAATGAAAATATTCATACAAATTTTCTTGGCAAACATGTTATTTTGTTTGCAACTCTTTCAGCCTCTATCTCTCCGTGGAGTGTGCTGCAGTTTGGTTATGTTGTTGGATCAATGCACTATTTTGCCTGTTGGTTCATTACTAAACTTCCAATTCCATCTGAAACACTCTGCACCTGTCCACTTCGAAACTTTGTTTCGCCTAGATTAGAGGGCTAAACTGCATTCTGTTGTTTTGGCATTCTCTCTCCTCCTTGCCCTTCCCATTTTTGTGCCTTCTCATTCATTGTAATGTGGCTATTACACTTTTTTTTAGTTTTTATCCATATTGTCTATTATTTCTCTAACTAAAATGTGATAAATTTTGTTTCCATGGCCATCTCTTTATTTTTGAAATACGCTATAGATTTGTATAGAATCACTGTCCGAAATTTCTTGTGATTTAAAAAAAAAGGAACTATTTCTTCATTTTTTGTTTAGAAGATTTTATATGCATCAGGCCTTGAATACACTTGGCAATACCAAATGGAGGATCAACAAAGACGTCCTTAATGTTATTGACAGAATATGGTCTAGCGGAGGCCGCCTTGCTGATTTGGTTGATCGTGAAAATGTAAGTTCTGCTTTCCAATTGTGACAGATGTTTGAGCTGTACATGATATTATCTACTGATAATAGAACTATCATGAAAATTAAACATTCTGTTTGAACATCTTGTAGTTTTTGAGTCGTCTGATTTTTCTGCAATCTTCTTTTTTTCCGAACAGATCCCACTTCCAGACAAGCCCGAGACAGAAGATGATGCTGAAATTAAAAGGTGGAAGTGGTTACTTCACTCAGCAAAAAAGAAGAATACCGAAATGCATTCTCAACGGTGTGATGTGGAACTTAAACTTTCTGTAAGAGGTTTCTTCTTTACATTCCTGCTGAATGAGTTTTAGGTGTAACAGATATCTGATGCTATTTTGAACTTGGGAGCAGGTTGCTAGAAGGATGAAAGAGGAGGAGGGCTTCTACTACCCCCATAACCTTGATTTTAGAGGCCGTGCATATCCAATGCACCCATATTTAAATCATCTTGGCTCTGATTTGTGTCGAGGAATTCTTGAATTTGCGGAGGGACGCCCTCTCGGAAATTCAGGGCTGCGATGGTTAAAGATACATCTGGCAAATTTATATGCTGGTGGTGTGGACAAATTGTCACTTGATGGGCGCATATCATTTACTGAAAATCACTTGGAGGATGTTTTTGATTCTGCTGACAGGCCACTTGAAGGTAGAAGATGGTGGTTAGGAGCTGAAGATCCCTTTCAGTGTCTGGCTGTTTGTAAGCATCTTGCTCAAGCATTAAGGAGTCGAGCACCAGAGTCTACAATTTCACACTTACCCATTCATCAGGTGATTTGAAGTTTTTATTTACTTTGTTAATGACTAGCAATAACATCTGCATTTTTTGGGCTGAGTATTTTTGTGTTTTTTCATTCCCCATAAATTTTCTTATTCCAAAATACCAGATTCTTGTATAGAGCTGATAATTATGTATGGAACTCAAAATTCACTCAATCGTTGCTTAAATTTTAGTCGAATCAAATCTGATTTTCTTTAAATTTGCTCAATCATTTCTCGAATTTCAGTCAAATCAAATTTGAATTCTCACTCAAAATTTGTTCCATTGAACTCAAAATCAGCTCAATATATGGTATATGAACACATTTTGTAAATATATAAAGATATGTATGTGTGTGCATGAGCATGAATGCGTGTAGTGTAATTTTAGTAATTGTAATTGTAATAGTAATATTTATAATAATAAGGATCATAATGATTAGAGCTAAAATTGTTTTATATCTCATAGTCTTAGATTTCATCAACTTGAATTCCATCACTTTTGACTTGACTTGAACTTGGTTTGAGTCAAAATCTGAATATTCAATTTCAAGTTACGTTGGTTCACCGAACTAAACTCTCATTATCACAACTTTGGTCGTTGCTTTTCCCCAGGAATATGCTAGAGTGGTAGTCCAACCTACCTTGGGACGCTGCACTCCAACGTTTCTATGATAGTTTTCTTAAGAATAATGCAAATAAATTCCAAGAATCTGCTGAGATGTAATGAGAATTCTAGAATGAAAAGTTTTAATTGACTTGTTTTAAATATCATTTTGTTTTAGCGGGATGAGTGAATGGCAAAATTGCCAGGTTGTCTGCTTAATTAATGCTATTGTTATTTCCATTTAGTTCATAAAGCTTAATCCAATCTCCAGTATACCATATAATATTTACTTATTTGTGCAGCCTTGATTATTTGTTGTCTATTTTATTCAGGATGGTTCCTGCAATGGTCTTCAACATTATGCAGCCCTTGGTAGAGACAAGGTATATATATTCGTGAATTGTATTGTTTTAAATTTTTGGACGGTTGTTGATCATTCTATTGTTAATTGCTTGGGTATTGTTAGATATGCCTAAACTTTAATGAGTTAGTCAATATGAAGGAAATAATAGTTACGGAGAAATGCTTATTCATATGAACATAGTACACACTGTGGATCATTAGAAAGGCGGAAAAAGTTATGTTTCTGTTTCCTCTATAAAATTATGAAAGAGTGTACGTTTTTTAAATTTGGTGTTTGAAACTTGGTTTATAAACTTTAAACATTCATTTTTATTCTTAAATTATGGAGAAATGTACATTTATTAGATAAATTTTTGTGGTTCTTCTGCATGGCTTCTTTCACTGTTTGTCTAAATAAATGAAATATGTTAGACACACGCAAACATATTTCTCTTTATTTCCTGTTTATTATTTTGCTAAGGATAAAATTTTCTCAGCAGCAGTTTTGCAAATTTCTTCAGGATTCAACTTACTAGGTTAAAATTGCATTCTTATTGGCTTTTTCATTCTCAGCCATGGTTTCTACCTGGAGTCATTGAAGGTGGTGGAGTCTATTTTCTAAGTAAAGCTAATGCTAAGATAGCAAGCCCTACTAGGGGCTCCTTATTTGCCATGCAAACATAAAAAGAAACTCGTGCTGTAATTATAATATCATGACTCCCAATTCATTTCGGCTTTGATTGGATTGAAGGGCACTGAAGGAAATGAAATGAAATACTAGTTTCTGGGTTGAATTTCAATCAATAAACATTGATTTTAGATTTTCGGCTCTTTTTTTTTTTCATTTCTTTTCACTCAGATATCTCTCTTCCAAACGGGGCCTTTAGGTTTAGGCTTCAGGGAGTGCTAACTATCTTTTCTTGATTATCAATAAACTCCCCTGCATCCTCTCCTTCCTTTCTTTGTCTAAATGTTGCTAGTCTCATTGCATAATTGAAATTAAATCCTTTCAACCCTTGAAATTGTTCTTGATTTTTTTTCTCCTAGCTGAGCACTTGCTTTTGCTTACTAATCTTGTACTTTCCTTCTCTGGTACCTGAATTTTCAGTTAGGGGCTACCTCGGTGAACTTGGTCAATGGAGAGAAACCTGCAGATGTCTACTCTGAAATAGCTGCTAGGTATGAAGCTTTGGTAATTTTTACTCCTGTTCTTAGTTTTGCCTTTATGATTTTTAAAAAAATTACCCTGGCCACTAACAGCTTGGAGACATCTGTTAAATATATTTGGAAAATCTATATTTTCAGGAGACTTACATCTATCTTTAAAATGATGTTATGCTAGTGGCTCTTTCTTTCATGTTTAAATGTTTCTGTTCAAGGTGCTGAGATGATGTCATATTACTTCCTTTCATAATCCAAACAAGTGCTTTTTGTGACTTTTTTTGAAATCTTCCAAGCTCTTATCAAATGGCGTTATCTTTTGGTGATACTATTTTTGAAGCTCATGCCCTATTTAAAAAGTATGTGTTGTAGATGATGGATCTTGTGATCCTTTTTTTTGGGTAGTTTGGATTTAATCGAATGATTCTATTTTGCATGTCTGAAAAAGAAAAGTACTGTGTTGAAACCAGCATATGTAAATCTTTATGTACTTTTTTTGGGGTAGCATTACATGATAGAGATGTAGGGAGAATTATGGAGATCATGTCTGATGCTTAAATTAGAGATCTACATATTTACCTTCTCTGATTTTTGTATTTCTGTTATTGGGATTTAGGCTTTGTTTGGAGACGCTTTTCGGCTCCTTTCCTTTCTACTGAACACTTATAAAATGCTGTAGCATCATTTTCATTCAACCTCTTTGAAATTTTCTCCCACCGCAATGACATTTCTCCCCCCATTTCGAATCACGATCTCGGCATAGCTTCTATGTTTTGTTTCATATTTCATAACTGGAAAGGTCAATATTACCCTTATTCGTCATCAAAATTTGGTTGTTGGCGTGGAAAAAGAAAAGTACGAGTAATCAATAATCTTAATCGACATTGAGAGGTCTCCTGATCGCTTCACTATCCTTTGTTGGCTTCAAATTGATTGTTCTGGTTCTTCTGAATTTGACATCATCTCTTACGGTCTAAACCATTTCACTTTTTCTACACAAATCCTAAAAATTAATTATTTTTCTTTGGCCATGGGAGAAAGCTTTCTGAGGTCAGTTATACTTGTCACACTATGAGAAGAAAAAACAGGAGAAGCCAATGAGATGAAAGCAATCCGTACGAGGGCTCTGCATGGCGAGTTTCTAATGGAGAAGAAAGACATTGAAGATGAAGTCAATGAGCGTTAAAAATGGAGTTTTGAGGAAGAAGATGATTATACAGTGGGTAAAAAGTTCCTTAGCACCATGTGATGGATTCTCGGGAAAAAATGGAGTTTTTTTTTTCTTCAGGACTTTACATCAAAATTTATATTATTTTAAAAATTATTATGGTTTGAGCCTCGTATTTCATATTTAAATTTGAAAATTAATTGTGGTTACATCCTGAAATAAAATTCCAAACATGTCCAACCAATTTAACTGGATTTAATATTCACTGAACCAAACACTATTCTAGATTTGATAATTCCGGATTTATTGAATTTACTCATATTTAAATTTTATTTTTTATAAATAAATTGTTAGTATTAGATATGATGGTTATAATTTTAAAATATTAAGATTATTTTAGTCTTTTATATTAAAAAAGCTATAAGTAGTACTGTTAAAAAACACACATTTGTTTTTATTCAAACACTAGTATCAACTTTAGGAACCACAATTTTATATCACTGTTTCTTCTAAAGTTGTTTTTAAAGGAACTTTTATAATAGGAGAAACACTCCCAAGCAAAGCTTTAATTAGAAGTTGATTTATTTAGATACATAAAATGTAGCTCCTTGCATCGTCACCAAATCTTCTTGTACATGATTAAAAGATCTTTTTCAAAGTTCATCAATTCCATTTTTTAATCACATTAGTTCAAGTCCAGCTAATTTGTAGCTTAGCTTCATAACCAATCTATTTGTGAATATTATTAACTTCCTCTCCTTTTCAAGCACGACCAAAACATTGTGGGCATGTCTCTTTCTTGATCAAATGTTGAGTGTATCCTTCTCATTGCATGAAAGTAAATTGCGATTGCAATGAAAATGAAATGAGAATAATAATAGAATAAATAAATGAGTAACTAAGACTTCATTAATAAAATTAATTACTTTACAGGTTCTGAAGGAAAATGCTTCAGTTTCATAATACGATTGATGGCAGATGATTTTTTCTGTTTAATATTGTTAATCCATATATAAGCAAGGTTGATACTTGATAATGTTGAACCATAGGATTATTTATTTCGTTTAAGAACTAGCATTCTTTTCATTCCAAATGATAAAAAATGGAAGAAAAGATATCCTAGAGATCTTTCAAGTCCTTCATATGCACATGTCTCTAGATGAAAATACTGAATTCAAAATTTTAATAAGAGTATTCTGCAAAAAAAATAATACAGCTGCAAGCTTAGATAATCCACACCCGACTTTGTCAAATGGTTATCTTTTAACTTTCAAAAGGATGATTGGATAATAGATAAGATGCTAGATAGAGATTTCACTATCTTATGATAATTTTTATGATATGGTTCAAGCTTTTTAGAGGCATAAGCACTTGTTATTAGTTACTCTTCTTGAGAGTGAGAAACACTCTTGATTAAAGCTAGTTTGCAGACTTTATAATATTTTTATTTACTAATAGCAATTTGGATTGGTGGAAATAAATATCTACAATGTCTTGTTGCAGATGATGGGGGAATGCTGATAAACCCGATTAAACTCATATGATTTTGTTTTCCTGAGTTTTCGTGGATCTTATTTACTTAGTAGAGTTAGTTGATCCAATTAGAACAAATAAAAATTTGTTGTAACCATGAACTATGTGTCGCTCAAGGGGATCTTATAGGCTTGTTGGATGTTTTCTATATAGCTAGATTGAAGACCAATATTGGCTAACAGAGTGGTTTATGCCGGGTCAAGTATATGCTTTATGGCACATTAATAGAATTAAGCATTAGGGAACATTTAGTCTTTGACTGTAGTTATACTATAATGATGTTGTTGCAATTAGTTTAATCTCTTTGTCTGGGGATACCTATCATATTCTTATTGATAGGAAATTTTTATGTTTGATAATATATGTTCTTTTAATATAAAATTAATTCTATGATCTTGTTATTAGAATTTTTTTCTTGTTTTTTTTTTTTGCTTAGATTTAGTTTTAGTTTCATTCAATTATGATTTTACTTAATTCATGTCCATTAGCATGAGTGGAGTAGAAAATTTGCTCTTATCCTTGAAGTTTAAGAGGACATTTTTATCAATGAGGTATCCTTTTGTTAGGATTTACAATAATAGTGCTCTTCATTGAGTACTATTGCTCAAAATGTATTTTTATTTTTGGTAGATAGGGTTGTAAACGAGCCAAGCTGGAGTGGTTTATGCCGGGTCAAGTATATGCTTTATGGCACATTAATAGAATTAAGCATTAGGGAACATTTAGTCTTTGACTGTAGTTATACTATAATGATGTTGTTGCAATTAGTTTAATCTCTTTGTCTGGGGATACCTATCATATTCTTATTGATAGGAAATTTTTATGTTTGATAATATATATTATTTTAATATAAAATTAATTCTATGATCTTGTTATTAGAATTTTTTTTCTTGTTTTTTTTTGCTTAGATTTAGTTTTAGTTTCATTCAATTATGATTTTACTTAATTTATGTCCATTATCATGAGTGGAGTAGAAAATTTGCTCTTATCCTTGAAGTTTAAGAGGACATTTTTATCAATGAGGTCTCCTTTTGTTAGGATTTACAATAATAGTGCTCTTCATTGAGTACTATTGCTCGAAATGTATTTTTATTTTTGGTAGATAGGGTTGTAAAAGAGCCAAGCTTGAGCGAGCTTCGGCTTGACTCGTGTACGACTTGTTTGAAATTAATTCAGTTTGAAATTGGCTCATATTCAAAATTGCTTATAAATAGTGTGTTCATGTTCGACTCGATTTACATATTCTTGTTCATGATTGACTCGAAATTGGTTTGTTTAAATTAATTAAAAAAATAGATGTAGGGTGTTGAATTCGAATCAACATCATTCTCATGAAATAAAAAATGCAGAACCACATGACCACATGAGTTGTAATGATTAAAACTTAGATATAAATATATGTAATTTATTATTATATAAATAATATATATAATTTTCTTATTTCAAACTAAAACTATCTGAACACGATCGAACAAAGGATTGTTCGTGTTCGACTAGTTTATAATTCGAGCTTAAAAAAATGTTCATGTTCGACTCACTTAATGAACAATTTGAACACAAGCTACTTAGCATGAACTGTTCACGAACAACGAGTTTTTTTAACAACCCTATTGGTAAAGGGTTTAACTTGATGATGAAGCCCCTTTGATTATAACTTCATCGATAATTGAGCCCATTTAAAATTGTGGAAGCACCTTGAACTGAGGACGCTTATTTAGATTACATTGAACCTTACCGGACTTTGTTTTTTACTTGCAAAAATTAGGCTCAAGAGTTGACTACTAGTTAGTTACTTATGGCCACTCATTGTAGATGACCCATAATGTTTAGTTGTTTAATAAATCTTTATTATACTTTGATGACCTTATGCAAATAAGTAATTGTATCGCCATATCTTTTATCAAAATTCCCGACCGAATTACTAATACTTAGTTAATTTGAAAAAAGCCTGTTTGAATAGAGGCAAGGGATTTGCAATTTTTTTTTGTTATTTGGATTACTTTTGGAATAAAGGCCCTATCTACTATGCCTTTGCATGCACAAAATTGGGCTTGGTCGACCCCATATTTTCTCGGTGTTTTTATCTAATTATATATATTTTCTAGTATTTT
Source organism: Phalaenopsis hybrid cultivar (assembly GCA_002079205.1). Classification (NCBI taxonomy): domain Eukaryota; kingdom Viridiplantae; phylum Streptophyta; class Magnoliopsida; order Asparagales; family Orchidaceae; genus Phalaenopsis; species Phalaenopsis hybrid cultivar. Next base: position 371,182 of record JXCR01146695.1, read on the forward strand.
TGCTACTTATATAGTATGTACTTGGTAAGAATTTGAGATTGCATGCTTCCATATAGTCCTACAAAGTACCAAGCATGGCCATGCATGGTTCTTATAACTATCCTAGAATTTTTTTGAAGCTTCTCAGAAGTTTTGTTATTTTCTTTGGTTTTATTCTGTTTATTTTATCTTTATAGTAATTTTTTTATTTTTTTTGGGATAAGAATCTCCTTTTATTTTTTTGATTTTTCGTATTTTTGCACTCCAAAAGATGCCAAATGCTCCAAATTGTTTAGTTTAGTTTCATGTGTGATAGTCACTGGAGAGCGATGCAAATGAAATTTAGACCATTAAGGAGTTCACTCATCTTTTGAAAGCTGGTGAATTTGGGGCATTTGCATTGAAAATCACATAACTTGCTATTTGATGCAATTTTTATGGCGCCAAAGATTCTATTGAAAAATAGATTATTTTGGAGCCCTCAATTTAAAAATTAAGTCTCTTGATTGATGACAGTTTTTAATCAATGTGTAAAGTGTTTTTAATGCATGTTGATGCACCATATTGCAAGGTTTATAATGCATTGCGCGCTTCCTAACCCACCATTTTGTACATTTTTATTTACAATTTTGCTCGTGTTCATGCCCTTGTTAGTTACAAGTTTATTGAAATTCATAAAATACTTTTAGATTTCCTTTTGTTTGTATGTTACTCGTTACGACCACTCCTCATCGAACATAAAGGCCTAATAGAGACAAGTACAACACAAATCTAATATATAGTGTGGAATTACGCTCATTATTATTTAATTTAATTCTATTTAGTACTTACTATATATATTTATAGTATAAAAAGAGTAATTCCTTAATTATAGGTATTTATGTTTATTCCATAGTTATAGGAAGATTTCTTTCCTCGTTTTTATCTCTTGTACTCGCCTATTTATAGGTGAATTATCTATGTATTCAGTGAGAACAAAATATTATTTAAAATTTCACATGGTATCAGAGACATCAAAGGGAAGCCTCTCCCGCTCGACTCGATCACGACCCTTCTCTCCCGCGATCGTCCTTGACCGAGCGTTGCCCTAGTTTGCGCCTAGCGCCCTCCTCGATCGTGCTTCTCTGCATCCGAGCGTCGCTCCTCGATCGTCTGCATCCGTCTGCGCACCGTCAACAATCGTCCGCGCACCGTCCGTGCTTCTCCCACGACCGTCCGCGATTGTGCTTCTCTCGCTACTGTCCGCGATCTCCCGCATCGTGCTCCTCGCGATCAAGATCGTCTGCGTCCAATCGTTATTCTCCCACATCGTGCTTCTCTCGGTGAGTTTGTCCGCGCACCGTCCGATCACGCACCGGATACCAGTAGCCCGCTGCATCTCCCAGCCAGTTCCAGCCGTGATCAATGACTAAGTACGGCCATGCCTGGAACTCCTCCTCCACTAGTGATGTCACTTCTAGCCACCCCTCCACGGCTGGGTCTCCATTGCCCAACAATTCAGATAATAATTCTGTCCTCATCACCAGCCACAAACTCACTAGCCAGAATTACCTCTAATGGTCGCAGTCAGTCATGATGTTCGTATGCGGCAAAGGCAAAGATGACTACCTCACTGGTGATACTCCAGCTCCGATGACGACAGATCCGTCATACAAAACTTGAAAATCCGAGAATAATATGGTTATGGTCTGGCTTGTTAACTCGATGACACTTGATATTGGCGAAAATTTTCTTCTCTATGGCACGGCTAATGAAATCTGGGATGCTGCCCGTGAGACATATTCTAGTGCGGACAATACAAGCGAACTATTTGTTGTTGAGACAATTCTTCATGACTTTCGTCAAGGTGATCTCTCTGTCATCCAATACTTCAATACTCTCACTCGGTATTGGCAACAACTAGATCTATTCGAGGTGTACCCTTGGAAGTGTCCCGAAGACTCTGCCATATTTTGCCAGATCATAGAACAGAAACGCACCTTCAAATTTCTTCTCGGCCTCAAATCTGAGTTTGACCAGACTCGCTCACGAATTTTGAATTCGAAACCTCTTCCAACAATTCGTGAAGTTTTTTCCGATATACGCCGCGAAGAGAGTCGCCAAAAGGTCATGTTAGGTGCTTCCTTGTCCACTACAGCCCTAGACGGGTCTGCACTTGCTACTCATATTCCATCCACAGACAACCGTCAACGCCAGGGCCGTCCTTGGTGCGACCACTGCCGCCGTTCTGGCCATACTCGGGATACGTGTTGGCGGATTCATGGCAAACGCGCCAATGAGAAACCCAAACGGTATCATCGGGCAGCTGCCACCAGCACCTCCGAAGCCTCTCCAGGAACGAGCCCATTCAGCGAAGAACAGATTCATGCCCTCCAGAAGATGCTCGGTCAGTTGTCACCAGTCCAGCCTACTAGTGTGGCATCGGGTGCCACTGGCCTTGTTACCTATCGAGGTATTTACCTATCCGCTTTCGTATTGGATTCAACCTCTTCTCACCCCTGGATTGTTGACTCAGGTGCCTCCGATCATGACCGGGGATGTCTCCTTATTAATGAATTACCGGCCTTGTAATCTGGCCCTCACTGTTCGGATTGTTGATGGATCAACCTCCAAAGTTGCTGGTCTTGGTTCTGTCCGTATCTCTCCAAATTTATTCCTCACTTCTGTGCTTCATGTTTCTACTGTGGATTGCAATCTGATCTCTATTAGTAAGCTCACTTATGATTGTCATTGTGTTGCTAAATTTTTTTCATATGTTTGTGAATTTCAGGACTTGAAGTCGGGGAGGATGATTGGCAGTGCTGAGTTGCGCAGTGGTCTCTATCTCCTCAACAAACCCTCTGTCAGTCTAGTCTCACCCACCGGTTGTATTCCAGTATCGA